>CAUYPK010170199.1:0-37711 GCA_963574355.1 Loris lydekkerianus
CACAAGCGTGGGGGGTTGCTTTGAGGTGTGACACCAAAGCGCTCTCATGATTGTGATACAGTGACACACTGTCAAAAAAAAAAAAAAAAAAAAAAAAAAAAAAAGAATTCATGTGCTATCATCAGGATCATAAGTTTTAGCCATGTGCTAGCAGGTAAATATATATCTGGAGCTTCCCATTGTATGCTCTAGGGTCAAGTTAGACCCACAAAAGTCAAGTTTGGCCAGATCAATCTATCAAAAAGATGGAAGTGGGATAAGCCAGGATTAAACCCAATACTAGAGGGTAAAAGGTACATAAGCAAATGGTCCAGGCCCCCATGTCACGCATACTGGTTACCTCAAGGATCCCTACTTGAGCTTATGTGTATGGAAATAGAGACCCATTATGATCAACTGAAGTGTAAGTTTGACATGTCAGTCCAGTATGCAAAAGCTGAGATGAATGGTAGCACTGATAAACACATTTAGAATGGCTTGGAAGCATACAGCCAAGGCACAATTTTCCCAGTGGAAAGGCTTTGAGGAGTACATCATGTGAGGAGAAATAACATGAAGTGAAAACAGATTTCTAAGTAGTGAGAAACTGCCTTCCAACCTCTGGCCAGGCCAAAGTACTGGCAGATCAGAGGTAAGGAAGTCCAGGGTAGATGCATGTAGGAACACTGGGGAGCTGGCAAGAAGTGTGAAGACATACACGTTAATACCTGTAAGAATGCTTTGAAAGACCAGTAAGCATCCCTCTAGGAGGCCAGGTACAAGAGCCAGTCATGAGTTCTCACTGCTGTAGATATCTAGTTAAGGTATGGGTTTGACTGCCCTGTTCTGATACTCAGCCAGCATTCATCCCTAGGAATCTTGAGACTGCCTAATCATAGCCATAGAATCCCACACAATATAGCAGCTGACCACAGGATCTGTTATATAGTAAAAATATAGAAGGGCACCCACGACAATGACCCACTGATCATATGTACCACACCACCCAGGTGCTGCTTGCCTGACAGTATTGGAATGACACATCTGAGAATCAGGTCAATATTATTTTAAGAATAGGAAAGCATCTCTAAGGAGGCATTGCATACATAAACTAGATTATATACGCTTTATAACCCACTAGGGGGGAGCTCACGCATCTGGAAACCAATGATGCAAGTGGAAATGGTCCCATTTAACCTTTATACCATGGGGGCAGGGAGGGACTTTATCAAGTCTGAGCTCCGAAGTGTTAGATGTCCTGGTCCATAACTGGAGTGTGCTTTTTTTAGGCATGTAGTGATAGGCTCAGTGAAACTAGGTGTTTCCAGGACACCTTGGACTTTTTACAGACTAGCTGGTGAAAGACCCAAGTAAGTTATCAGGAGGCACTGGGCCCCACACGACGGGAACAGAGGGAAGCATAGAACTCATGTGACCCATTTGGGAGTCTTTGCCTGCTTTGATCTATTCAAACAGGTACAACTATCTCAGCCTGAAAAGTATGTTTACCAAGGACTCAGACTTCTCAGAAATTGTGTTCATACTATTAGATAAGTCATGGATACCAGCAGGGGTGATATCTGATGGCAGAAGTCAGAACATATCAAGGAGAAATGACCTGAGCACTAGTTATGGCCCTTAGAACTGCAGAAATGGTTCATTCCACTAATTCCTCTGAGCTTTTCCAGTATGAAACCCACAGAAATGCAAGGACCAACCCCCTGAGCATACATGGAGAACCAGATTTATGTGGTACGAGGAATGGTTTGTGATAGCCAGAGACATGTCATGCCAATCTCCCATAAAGAACCTTTTACTTGTGGGGAATGTAGTCATCAGACAGCCTCTAACTGTGTCACATTTAGAAGCCACTGCTGCATTTAAGCTGAGGCTATCCTCTCCCCAGTTACCCTCCCAGGGGAGTTGAAGGGATCCTAGAACCTAGCCATTTCTGCTTGGTCACTGGGGAACTTCCTGATGAATATCTAAGATGACACTGGGCTGAGCCAATTCCATGCCTCTGAGCTTCCGGTCCTTTGTCTTCCAACAAATTCTACATTTGAAGTTTGAAGGCATTCTTTGTATTTCTGGATCCCTGTCCCACTACAGCAGTGGTTCTCAATCTGAGTGCCACAACATTAATGAGCCATGGCATTAGGAAGGTTGAGAACTACTGCACTAGAGCTTTCAAAACTGTCAGCCAAATTTCTTATATTTCCAATTCCAGAGGTTTTAGCAACATATTTACCTATCACCTTGGATGGCACCCCAGCACAAGGTTGGTATTTAAATATTTCAGTGGCTCTTGGAGAAGGTCCCTTTCTACTATCAGCACCAATTCTAATCTTGTATATTTTGGGTAAAGGTGGGGAGAGATGTACTCGGGTTATGGAGGCTGAATGCAAACAATGAGAGTAAAGTATGTGCTGGATTTTTTGAATGTAAAGCCACAGCATTATTGAGAGCTACAGCTGTGCTTCAGGCTCCAAGATCAGAACCAGATTGACTTCAAGATCCAAGAGCCACTTGCTCTTATCTGCTGGAGGAACTATGGCAGATGACCAGTGTCAGGTACAAGCAGATCCTATGATCTGGGCTTCCCATCAATGCCAACTTTGACTAAATTTAATCTACTCACTGTCAAGGCGCCAAGCAACGTCCTAGGATCATCACCTGCCATTGTTGCTCTTCCTTTTTGCTTTTGGATCAGAACATACCCCCAGTCTTGATCATGGGAACCCCATGAACTTCCTACAACCCGGAAGATCTAGTGAGCCAAGACTATGGCATCAATTGTAGGTTGGTACTAGAGAATACTCTGTGCTCATTCAATTGTCTCAACTCTCCAAGTGTCTGCTCTCATGATGGAGGTCTAGAAGAGGTAGTCTGGAGAATTAGCACACCACTCAGGTTTCTGCTTTAACTCCTAGGCCATAACAAAAGGCACGACAGGCTTCTTTAGCAACCATGGGAAGATTTCAGATCAGACCATAGGAAGTGTGATTGAAGTTTGTTTCCTATTGCTATACTCCAAAAAGAAAACCACACGTACTATGTTGTACCAAGGCCAAACTCACAGCTCTTTCTAGCCAGTGATTAACTGTGAAAAAAATACTAATAGGTCTGTTCCTGGGGGAAGAGATACATGTTTGACTTGAGGACATGTAGAATGGTGCCACAAGCCAAGATACTTCCAACTTTCCATTCCTCCATTTTAGAGTCAGAGCCACATTGTGGTCTGATGGCCCTCCCAGCCTCTTTGGACTCTCCCCTATCAGGTATTTCCACTGGAAAGTTTCCCCCATTTAATCCTTTCTTACAGAACTTGGACTACCCTTCCTAATTTTACATAATAGACATTAAAGTGACTTTATGTAAAGAACTCTTCAACTTATTTTGGGGTTATAACCTCACTATATCATGAGGCAAGAACACTATAGGCCAATCTCCCTCAAGCCTGGATATGGTGGTTTTTTAAAATCACTTCAGTAAAGAAAGCAGTTAACCATGACCATGTGGAATCTCAGGAATGCCAGGTCAATTAATGATTTAACTTTCTAAATTAACATTAAACAGAAAGACAAAAGCGAAGTTTAACATCTTATTCATGTAATAGTTCAGCAAACTGGCAATAGAACTCAGTCTATAGTTTCTAGCATACTTGGTCATGAGATTACTTCAAGATAGGAAGGCAACATCTCAGCACTTCTGTCCACTGCTGTTAGAGGTCCCCAGTGGAGTAAGTCTGTACACCCTTCACATCTATAGGTACAAATGTGTAGTCTGTGGACGTAGGCAGGCAAGAGGCAGCAGAGTTGACATACGTTCCCCTCACAGCCTCTGCCCCAGGGGATTGAGGGGAAGGAATGAGCTGGAGGTTCCTGAAGCCCTTACTGCACTGCCTACCCCAGAGCTGAGGGCACAGGTAGGAGCTTCAACTGCTACTCATTCCGTAAGATTCCAGGAACACCTCCAGTCCCTCACAGAGCAAGCAAGAGATGGAAAGGCAAGTATATTTTTAAATAAGCATGGGCATTAGCCTTTTGGGGATATTAGCCAGCTTGTGGGTGAGCAAAGCTCAGAATGGTGAGGAGAGCGTGAAGCAGAAATCTGTCACAAGATTTGTCACAAGACCCACAAGTGAGGCTCTTCCTAGTTCTAGCCTTCGGGATTTTCACTTTGGGCACTCTTCAGTTCCACCAAGCGTGGAAAGCAGAGCAGAGGACTTCTGGCCTGGTGCCAGGGTCCTTTTCATACTTATCTCCCCTGTAATCCTCCCAGGACAATGAGCAGGGGATCTTGATTATTTTTCTCTTGAAATTGTAAAAGCCCCTTCCTATGAGACTAAATGAATCACTTACACGTGGCCATAAAAGCAGAACTGGGAAACCTTGAGGCTTAAGGCCTCTCCCTCCCTCTAGTAAACTGCCATAGAGCCGAGCCAACCGCCTCTCCCCTTAATCTGAAGCTGGGGTATGTTACCTACTAACAAAGATTCTGCACCTGACCTTGGCCTCAGTGCTTCCAATTCCCTGAAGTATCAGGTAAGCACCCTCTACTCCTGGTACAGATAGGGAGAGTTGTCTGTTTTCTATGTATTTAGTAGTCTTTACATATGGACTTCAATTATATATAAAAATAGATGCTGGGAACATACATACTAATGGTGACCTCATTCTTTAGAAAGGCTGTCCTCTTAGCTCAGTTTTGGTGAAATCTTTGCTTTCTCTTGCCATAAAACTGAAATCCTTAGTTTTAAGTACTTCCCATTGTAATTTTTACAGCATCCTAATTTAATGTCTTCTGTGAGTAGCTTACATGTTAATGGTTGAAAACATTCTCTCATTCAATGTTACCTTAAGACCATGAAGACAAATTTAAATATCTCCAAGTGTTTTTTTAAATACTTTAAGTTATAGCAGGTGCTTCTAGTTTGTCATATCCTCCCAGTTTCATTTGTAGTTTCATGGAAGCTGAGATCAATACACAGAAAACGTGATTGAAGTGAAACTTCACTTTTTGCCCCACATCTAGTTCCACTGGGAGTAGCTTAATAGCTCTCAGCCCTCAGCCTAATATCTGATAGTCTCTAACCAGTGGAACACATAAGATAAACGCCCATTTTACAAGCTCACTGCTGATAATGCCACAAGGCCTCCTATATGCTTTGATTCACTGGAATCAAGGTCCCTTTGCTCATGGAAGGAGCCTCCATAATACTTTTCCTTATTCTTCATCTCTCTCATTCCCGGCTCTTTGGGCTTAACTCTCAAAGAATCCACTTTGCACTAGAGTTGTCTTGAAGTCTTTCAAAGAGTCTAAGGTCATTTGTAGATGTGGACTTCCAGAGTAATGACCTGGAACCAAAGCAGTTACATAGCAACAAGTATTCCAATAGTGTTAAGTACGTCAGGTCTCGCAGCTGATTGCTGTTCCACAATTACTAAGTCATCTTTGGTGCACTTGGATAGAGACTCTGGAGGGCAAACATTTTTGGCTATGGGCTATGCAATAACTGTCACTTGAACAATCTGGGTACAATGCTAGTTATAAGTTTGTGGAATTAGTGGTACTTTCTAGCTGCTTTGGAAGTCTGAAAGGATCAAAGTCAACCATTAACCAATCAGGTCATACCATGATAGCCAGATCTCATGACAATCGTGAAAGTCATATCCTAAAGTTAATGGGCTGTTTTAGATTCTGAGCCTGAAGAGCAGTGGAGCTGTTGAGACAAAACACATGATACTAGCAGTTTTTTTGGGCTAACCTCAAGGTCTCAGGAGGATGACGAGACTTGGATCAGGGTGTGCCTAAGTAGATGAGACCAATATAACTCAGATTTACTTGAAACATCTAGGATGGCAGCAGACCTTACCCCCTGTAAGTGGAGAGCCACAACCCATTGCCTAAAGGACATGCTAAACCTTGAGGGTAGATAAGCACCATATTGAGAGCAATCTTTCCTATTTTTTCCATTATATCAAGACAAATAACTAGAATTAGCTCCCAGTAGCCTGAAGAGGGAAGTATTGTTCGGGTATGGGCTAGTGGAGGCAAATTTTAACATTAGGAAAGTTTTACTTCTCTACTTGGAAAATAAAAAGGCCAACATGGTAAGTGTTGGCAGAGAGAACCCAGTACTCAGGCTTTTTAACTGGGGGGGGGGAGGGTGATGGTGAAGGTTTATTAACAAGAACCTATTAATAAATTAAGGTTCTATGAAACTCCTGCATCTTAGTGCCAGGCCAATGGCAGCACAGACAGGATATCAAAGTCCAAGAGTTGGCTCTACCTGCCTTTCCTTGGTGACAACTCACTGGTCGAGTCATTGGTTCTGCTCCTGGGGCAGAAACTGAAGCCTGTTAGACTTTGTTCACTAATTATCCAAGACTGTAAAACATTCTCAAAAGCCCTTTTAAAGAGAAAGATTTACACTTCTTCCTGCCTATGCAGCTCTTTTTTTTTTTTTTTTTTTTTGAGTTTTATTTAATCATAGCTGTATACAATAATGCAATCATGAGGTACAATGTGCTGGTTCCATATACAGTCTGAATTATTTTTACCGAACTGGTTTACATAGCCTTCATGGCATTTTCTTAATTGTGTTCAAACCTTATACCCTACACTTGGTAAACTTCACCTACACCTTTCCAAGATTCACCTTAGGTGTGGACCCACCAATCACACTTCCTCCACCCTTCCTCCCCCTCCCTTCTCCTTCCTTCCCCTCCCTTGCCCCCTTCCCCATATTCTTGTACTGACATTGGGTAATAGCCTTCATATGAAAGCTATAAATTAGTTTCATATTAGGGCTAAGAACATTGGAATACTTAGAGATCTAAAGATAGATCTGCCATTCGATCCTATAAGTCCCCTGCTGGGTATATATCCAGAAGACCAGAAATCGCATTATAACAAAGATATTTGCAGCTCGTTTCTAATGTAAAAACAGAACCGAACCCCCACAGTTGGGGCTGGGAGTTAGCAAGGTGGTAGGGGGAGAAAGCTTGTGATTGATCTTAGCCCTGGGAATCTGAGTTCGATTTTTCTGGTATTTTGTTAGCAAGCAAGGCCATCCTTCCAAATATAATGCCTGCTTCAGGAGGAAATAACTTATTAGGTCACATGAGCCAGTGACTACCAGCAGGACCTGGGAAGTAGAATATTGAGAGTGTTAGCCTATACCAGTGGTTCTCAACCTTTCTATAATGCTGCGGCCCTTTAATACAGCTCCTGTGGGTCGCCACCACAGGTTGAGAACTGCAAGGCTGGATAAGTTAATGGAGTAGTCAGTGATGGTTAAGGATTTCATATCCCCATGTGACACCTGAAACTGATCTTAGTACACTTCTGGGATTTATGTGAACCTCTGCCCCCACCCAGCTTGGATGTTACAGTGACTTTTAGCAAGTGAGAAATTCTAGAACTATTAGAACACACCACCCATAAGGCTCAGAGGCTCAGCAGAATGAAAACAGGCACATTCTTAAGGAACTCACCAGCTGACTATGTTCCTTCTGGGTGAGCTCAGAGGACATCCTTCACAAAAGCAAAGAATGCATTTGAGGAAGGCTGCAAGTAAGTCTTTCATAAATTCAGCACTGACTGCCCTTTGTAGGCCAGGAATGATTTACAGGAGATGCAACCATCCACAGGAGAGGGCCCCCTAGATGGCAGTGACAAACCAAAAAATGGCACTTAGCCTTTGGAGACTAGGAGAATTATAAGCAGTCTGGCATAGCCAGTGTAACTTGACCTACAGGGAGCTCTGACCATGGCTAATACACTATCATGTTAATAGGGGGTTGAGGAAGATAAACAGCTGAATAGAGTGTGACTTGTAAGCTAATGAACAGCTGAGAATGATGTCAGCCACAGCAATGAAGTCATGATTCTTTGCAGTTTCTAGTCTACCCCAGTTCTTGAAACTGGAGAGTCTATGGTTTGAAAATAAGCAATTGGATCCCATTGAAAGAACTTTGGAATGCCACTACAATTATAAGTCTTCTTCCAGTCTTTTGCCCATGGAATTCCATGGCCATTTACTGGAATTGTACACTGGAGAGCCAGAAGTGACTAGGATTTAAAGTCTAAGCTGAAACTCATACCAAGATATTTAATGTCATCTTAGTCCCCTAGTACAAGGGACAGATAAGTTATATCTCAAGGAAGGCAGTCTGAGCTCCCCACCTCACTCAGTAAGTGCTGTTTCTAGTTTGAGCGTATACTTAGGATGGAGTGACTTGAATCTGGGAGAAGTTTTAATTGGTTCCTTGGCCTGGATTTAGGGGATAGAAACAATTTCAAGGGCTTGCACTTAAGGCTTCCTAGCATACTGGTTCTGAGTAATATTGAATCCCACTACCAAAGGCTTAATGTAGTGCCAAGGGTTCCCATCTTATCACGTTTAAAACCCTTGTACAAACATATGCATCATGGCAAGTATTGATAAAGATCATATAGGCCTAGTATACTAATAGCATCTGCTTTGCTAGATGTGTTTTTTTTTGTTTGTTTGTTTTTGTTTTTGAGCAGTTTTTGGCCAGGGTTGGGTTTGAACCCACCACCTCCGGTATATGGGGCTGGCACCCTACTCCTTTGAGCCACAGGTGCTGCCCAGATGTGGTATCTTTAATACCAGTAAGATATGAACTTGATCTCATGCACTTGATATGCTCTAAAATCTGGCAAACATTGTCAATCTTCATTGATAAAGTTTAACTTGAACACAACTTCACAGCCTCTTTTCATGCTTCTTGCTAACTGTAGGGATCTTGATCACTTCTAATCACAAACATTGTTAATCCTCTGCATTGGTTTCATGCTAATTTGAAAAAGGCAAAAAGGAGTGACAAGTTCTCCACCTGCCCTTAAAATGCATCGGCATGCCAAAACAGAAAACCTACAAGGACTCAGGGCACTTCCATACTTATGATCGTGACTAGTCATCTGACATGTTTCAGGATATCTAAGGTAAATGAGTTACTGCATCTCATACCCTTGATTAAAAAAGGAGACCAAAATTCAGTGAACCTTAGATAGGCAGCACATATCACACTTGGAAACATTTGTATTTTACATTAGGTTATGCTTGATTGGGCAGCAGTGCTATTATATAGCCATATTTCATAAAACTTTTCCATTTTTTCCTTAGCCTTCAAGATGGGTTTCTATAGTACAATTTCTGGTTCAAGGGATTTAGAGATCCATGGTTGTCTCAAGGTGACATGCTATGACATTTACCCTTTTCACATCCCTAATGCTGAGGAAGGCACAATGAAACTTACATCATAATCAGTTCAGTCAGTCACACAAAGCCTCAATGCAGGTCCCAGTGGGAAGTGCCAGGGTATTAGAAGGGCGACCAAAGGTGAGACGCCTGCACGGTGCCTTGTAAAGTTAGCTTGAGTAAGCAAGGATATCACACTGCTTCTAGAAGATTTGCAGGCCCCAAACCCACCCTCATCTCCTGGATGGACCAAAAGGAGATGGCGTGGGGCCTGGAGCCTGGAGGCAAAGGATCTTGGGGAGGAGGTGAGGCAGCCAGATCTGGGATACATGAAGAAAGCAGAGCAGAGGCCAAGCTGGTGTTTTGTGCGGGTGAGCCAAAGTAGGCCCTCTGTCCCCCAGATCCCCTCTCCACGCACAGCCTTTATCTTTAAAGCATCTGTTTGGAATGCCTGAACATGATGGCTTGCACCTGTAATTCCAGCACTTAGAGTCCAAGGCTATAGGATCACTTGAGAGCAGGAGTATCTATACCAGCCTGGGGAAGATAGTGAGACCCTATCTCTACCAAAAAAAAAAAGGCCCCAGTTGGTAAGAATCCTTTAAACTTCTCTTCTGAAGTCTTGCTCTACATGGTTCCTTAACTTGAGCCGGAGGTAGGGAGGTGAGGGGAGAAGTTGGGGACAGATCTGAGCCCATCATCACTGCCTGGTGCCTGCATGCTTCAGAGGGGCCAGAAGTTCACTAAGGAATTCTTCACTGTTGATCCAGGTGGTGATCAGTGCTTTATATGCACTGTCCTTCCATTCCAGTGCCGTGAAAAAGCTGTCCCTACTGAAATGCTCACATTTAAGGACTTTGATGTGGCAGAGATGATTGCTTTTTTCTGACAAGCCTTGCCATTCCCCACACTTTCAGACAATACAATTTTCCAAACCCTGAATGGCAAAAAGATGTCATAATGCCAGTGTTGCTCTGAAAGGCTTGAGTAGAGATTCCACATGACTTCCAATGGATCTCTAATTAAAGATAGTCAAAGAAAAAAGAGCAGAGGAGAAATAAGACCATGACAAATTTATTCCAGATGAACTGCAGATACTTCAGTAATCATTTGAACAGAATCCTTACCCTGATATTAAGGGAAGAATTGGCCAATGAAATCAATTGTCTCATGTAATTACACAGCTGGTTTTAAAACAAAGAGCCTAACTACCACAGAGACAGCAAGTTTGCTACCTGAAAACAGTGGATTTTGTCCAAAGTTACCCACTTAGATGCTTCCAGGAATATCAGGTCCCTCATGGGTAGAGCTTCCTATTCTCTGGAGACAAAGGATTCCCAGTGATCTGGATGGCTGGAGTAATTCCCGAAGCTCCAGCAATGAAATCAAGCTGTGCTTTTGAATATCAAGGTGAAACAGGAAGGGACCCTCCCAGCTATGAATCAGAAACCTTCCTTCATGTGCCTACTTCTATGTAGTAATTTGAGATAAGTAGGCCTGAGACAGAAGGCCAGCCTGCAAGTCCCCTCCCCTTCTGCACTGTTCTTGTGTGACACAGGAGACAAAGACCCATTGTCATTACCCATTTCAAGGAGAAGAGGGTCCAAGAATATGTGCTCCTAAGTAGTCTGTTGATTTCTGCCCAAGAATCTTCACCATGCCAGCTACTCATAGTGGCACTCTGCAGAATAGTTGTCAACCCATATTTTCATGCTACTTATGAAAGGTTCAGCATCACTGAAGTTTGTTATTAGCTTTTATCTCTGATACAGAAAAGCTGAATTTACTTTTACATGGATGGAGTGGAGTATGGTATGTGAACACTTATGTTTGAAACAAGGTGATCAGGATATTTTTAATTTGGTTTCATATTGGAAACAAGTCAGTCATTTGAGTATGATTCAAATATGTATAAACCTAACTGATATAAATAAAAAAGAAGAGGGGTTGGGGGTTGTTAAAGAGAAGTGGGTCTTCCAGTATCAGGTTCTAATGCAAGTGAATCCCAGGCATTTAGGATTCAGTTGCTGTCTCCAGAAGATAGCAGTGTTTCTAGTGCCAAAAAATGGAAAATTAGGGCCTGTAAAGAGGGATTAGGATTTACTTAGCATTTGGGGGTCAAAGTTTAGCCTCTCTAGATGACAGAGCTTGTTTCTGGGCAAGAGTGTTGGGGCTCATTCCCTGGCAGGGGCAATCAGGACTTGGTGCAACAGAGTGCAAAAATGGAACCTCAAAAACAACCCCAAGCTCTCCAGATGAGATGGACTTCCTACAGCTGACAGATAGCCAAATTAAGATGGGAGCCAAGCAGACATGGAGAGGTGGACGGAGCACCCTTGACATAAGTACCTCCATCTTAGGAAAAAAAAACCCCACTACATCTTATATTTCAAAAGGCATGCCAACAGGGACAAGTATGTTCAGAGACCATCCAACCAGAAAGGGTCATGACCCTTTATTAGCCCTCAAAATTTTCAAGGGCCATAAAAATAACTTTACTAGCTAGATACAACTGTCTCCAGATACCATTTTGCTGTCACTCGTGATCAGCATCTAGCACCTGCAGCTAGAAGCTCTGCTGAAATCAAAGACTGTGCCTTGAATATCTGGATGTTCTTTTCCACATCTCTGGACTTAATTAACCCCTTTCCTAACTTTTGTTTGACTTTATTGTTTGGAATTCACTGAGGGAAAAAAAAATTAGTTCACACTGATTACCTAAAAAACACAGTTTCTTGTAATTGTGTCCTGCTCTTAAGAGGTGTGCCATACACCATGAACCCCCATCCCCTTCCCTCCTCCCCTCCATGTTATTACATCCACTGCCTTCATATTAGAATTGAGTACACTGGATTCTTGCTTCTCCATTCTTGTGATGCTTTAAGAATGTGTTCCAACTCAATCCAGGTCAATACAAACGATGTGAAGTCTCCATCTTTAATAGCTGAATAGTATTCCATGGTATACACACATAAGACAGCTCGTTAATTCATTCCTGGGCTGGTGGGTGTTTAGGTTGTTTCCACATTTTGGCAACAAGATTCCCTTTTCTCTTGATGTTAATTACTTTGTGGAAATTTTTATCTACAACATGTTGATATTTAATATAGAAGAAACTCAGTCACTACCGAGATTTGACTTTCCCCTGTGCCTGTAAAAGGGTAAAACCCTGGAAGAATTCCAAGAACTGCATGTGAGTGGTTGTATGATTTATTCTACCCCCATATCCCAGGGCTGTTCCATAAAGATGCTGTAGCCTTTCACCCTCCACCTCTCAATACGATGTTTTGGAGTTGATATTGACACCTGAAGCTCTAGCTTGGTGGCTATTAAAGTATGCTAGGAAGAATCAGAATGTATCCCTAAGCAGAAGAGGGAGTAAAAGTGAAGGCTTCTAAGACAGAAGAAAAGGTTAATTCAACAGATTTTGCTTTCAGAGGAATCAGGAACAAGAGGAAATCATTATTTGCCAGTTTGAGGACATAATCTTAGGGAAGAGTGATAAGGATGGAGGAAAGCTGGTGTAAGTCTGTATCACTGAGTTGGGCCACCAATATTAGCAACTTCAGCAGAATCATCTTAGATACCTTATGAAAGGTATCAGCACTTGGAAAGATAGGATACATTTATCTATTTGCTCCCAGCTTTCATCCATCCAGATTTTCCTAAGATGCTAATCCCTCCATGCTTTTAGGTTGTTTGACATGAATGCCCAGTGGATTTCAGGAGCAAACCATGCCTCCAAGTTGCAGGAAAACCATGGGATAGAAACTGGGAGGTAGCTGGCAGGGGATTGAGTTGAGGTGCTGTTGGGCAGCACCAGCAGCTGCAAGTGGAAAGTGAGGCAGAGGGGATTTGAAGTTGTACACAATAGGTGCCAGTAAGAGAAACATGCTGATAAACATGCAAATCAAACCCCAAAGTACCAGAATATTTTCTAGTCGCAGGTTTCAGCTGGGTTTTACTTAATCCTTTGACAGTCCTAATAGTGACAGGATTAGAAATAACAGGATTAGCCAAAACATACCAAGTACTAAGACAAGGTATTAAATTAAGCAAAATAAGTCCAAAAGCATTAAGATGTAATGAAGAATGTAATGGTTTTTAGGAGTTTCCTAGGGGGTTACAGTATTTGTTCAGGGTATTAAGTGAGAATTCCAGAAACAAATTCCTTGAGGAAAAAACTCCCAAGGCTTGAAAATGATTCATCACAATGTGATACCTGTAGAAATTCACCTTACAGAGATGATACATTACTCTCCACGTAATATATATGGCTCAATTGAGCCTTTGAGAACACTCTTGCCAACACAATGTGGACACTTGAGTTAGTTGGATGGCATTCTGTTTTCTTTCCTTGAGGTTTTTGATCTTTGCTTCAACTACCACAAGGCCTATTTTGAAGTTCAGCCAACACTGGTTTTACCCTTTCGTACAAAGCAAAGCTTTGTATTAGAATGTTTTGACCCATTGCCTCTTCACCAGGACAGCTTTAGTGATGCTACTCCCTCTCACAGCGTGACTAAGGATTAACAGCATGGACGACTTGGGTTTTCATCTTGACATCTAAGAGGATGCTTATCTTTGAGGGGTAATAGGGGCTTTCAAACATTGAACTAAGGCAATTGCTACTTTTGTATGATAATCATTGCCTCAAGGTCCAGATAGGAATAGCAGGCTAGATCTTATTTGAGCAGTTGTGAGAAGTCCCTATAGGGGCATGGAGACGCCAAAGGCCAGTATTCCTCCTGCACGATGACAGTGATGTTAGGCTATGCAAGAAAGTGCAGAAGGTGGAGACAGCATCTATTAGGAAACTTGGGGTACACTCCCCTACTCTAGACCAACTCTGAATAGTCTTAGATGACTTTTGTTGTGAGTTCATCCTTCCCCCAAGAGACCAATTCTTATAGTAGGCGAAAGTTTAAGATAAAAAGTTAACAGAAATATTGCTTGTTTTCTTTTGGGTATAAGACATCAAAAGATAGACTAAAACCTAATCCTAAATCATTTTAAAATCATAAGAACCAATGCTTGGAATCTTTTAGATACAAGATCATACCAGTGAAGAGTTATTTTGACCTCTTCCCTAATTTGAGCACCCTTGTTTTGCCTGACACTCTTACTAGGACATTCAGTACACATTGAATAGAAATAGACAGCCTTGAGTTCTTAAGGAGAATGCTTCATGTTTGTCATGTAACTTTATTAATTTTGAGGTATGTTCCTTCTATGCCTAACTTTGAGGTTTTATGCAAGGGTGCAGAGTTTTATCAAAATGCTCTTCACATCTATTAAAATCACATGGTCTTTGCTTTTGTGTCTGCTCAAGTTATGATTATTCATTTATGTATGTTGAACTATTCTTGCCCACTTGAATACGGAGAATCTTTTCCATGTGCTGTTGAATTTTCTCATGTTGAGAATTTTTCCATATTATCTTCATAAGGGATATTTGTAATCTTTTAGTAACTTTTTCTGGCTTTGGTATCAAGGTGATACTGGCTTTGTAGAATGAGTTAGGGAGGCTTCTATCCCCAGCGTTATGGAAATTGATAGCTACACCAGTTCTTCGTGGGTCTGGTAGAATTCAGCTGTGAATGCATTTGGTCCAGGGTTTTTGTTGGGAAGATTACAGCTTCAAACTCACTATTACTTGTTGGTCTTGTTCAGAATTTTCTTCCTGATCATGGCTTAGGTTGAATATTTTCAGAAATCCATTTCTTCTACTTTTCTAGTTTGAATGTAGTGGTTTCAGTATTCAGATGTTTTATGTTTCTGTGGTATCAGTTGTGTCTCTTCATTTCTAATTGAGCACTTTTCAGTCCTTTATTTCTGGTTAATCTGGCTAGTATTTGTCAAAGAAGCCACTTTGTTTCACTAATACTTTATACTTTTGGGTTTCCACGTAACTTAGTTCTGCTCAGCTTTATTTTTCTGCTGGGTTTGGTTCTCTTTTCTAGTTCTTGGAGAAGTGACATTAGGTTAACTTGTGATCTGTCTTTTTGATGTAGGCAGTTAAGGTTATCAACTTTCCTGTTTGCTCAGTTGTACACAAATCATTTCTATGAACTAAGAGTCAAGCTAAGAGCCAAATCAGACTCAATACCATTTACAATAGCTACAAAGAAATCACCAGTTAGGGATATACTTGACTGAGGTGAAAGCTTGCTAATAGCCATCCTCATGGATTAGAACATTGTTAAAAGGTCCATACAGCCTAAAGTGATATACAGATTTGGAAAAATTTATTTAAAACCAAGAAATAGCCTGAGTAGCCAAAGCAACCTTGAGAACAAGCCTTAAGGCCTCACAGTACCAGACTTCAAGTTGTACTATATGCGAGTATAGTAGCCAAAACATGGTACTAATATAGAAGTAGGGTCATAGACCAATGGAACAGAACCCAGATGTAAAGTCACATACCCATGACCAACTGATCTCCAAAGACGACAACATACACTGGGGAAAGGAAGCCCTATTCAGTAAATGGTGCTAAGAAAACTGGTTGCCCCATGAAGAAACAGAACCCCTATCTTTCACCATGTCCACAAATGCAAGACCGAAGATTTATATGTAAGACATGAAACCCTAAGAATTCTGGATAGGAGGAAAAATCTAGATGTTGGCCTAGGCAACAGATTTGTGACTGAGACCCAAAGGCAAATACAAAGGGGACTTGATTAAATTAAAAGCTTCACAGCAAAAGAAATAAGCCAAGTAAATAGGCTACCTACAGAATGAGGAATTTGGATATTAGCATTTTATCACGTGTATAGTCTACAGAGCATAAGAAATCAGTGAGAAAAAAATCCATTAAGTAGGCAAAAATATAAGTTTCTTAAAGGATATACAATGGCCAAACTGGAAATACACATTACTATTCAGAGAAATTCAAATTAGCGCCACAATGAGATACCACCTTATCACTGTCAGAATAGCTATTAAAGTCAAAATTGTTGGAGTGGATACAGGGAGAAAGGAATTATTGGGACTGAAAATGAGTACAACTTCTATGGAAAACAGTATGGAGTTTCCTCAAAATATAGACCTACCATTTGACCCAGTAATTCCATTATTGGGATATACCCAAAAGAAAAGTCAATTTATCAAAAAGACACCTGGCATTTGATTGTTTCTCACAACTCAGATGTGGACTCAAAGTGCCTGTCAATTCATGAGTGATTAAGAAAATGGAGCGTATGTACACACCATGGAGTACCACTCAGGCACAAAAACAAATGAAATGTGTTTTGCAGCAACTTGGAACTGGAAACCGTTATCTAAAGTTCATTATCTCAGGAATGGAAAACACCATACTCTAATTGGAACTAATCTGTGGACACAAAGATAGAAAGGTCATTAGAAGTCAGGGGAGAGGAAAAGAAATCTGTTAGTTACAATGCATACTGCTGGGCACTAGAATCTGACTTAATCATTACAAAAGGTACCCTCTGTAATAAAGCCACTTGTATCCCCAATATTTTGAGGAAACTAAGAACCTCTTACTATTCTTGGGTAAACACATAGAATTGTTATGATGCTCAATGTTTCTATTCTTGTCAATTCCAGGTACAGTTCTGACAAATGTGAACATAGTAGATTCTAGTGTTTGGCCAACAAGCTTTTAGCTGTCCCTGATCTCACAGTGGCTCCTAGGTTCATGTATTCCGAAAGGTGCCAGCACTGTTTCCAGGACTCAGTGCTCACTTGCCATGTAATGGGTGTGTGTTGCCTGCCATCTAAATAGGAAGCAGGACCCTATAAACTAGCCATCTGGGGATTAAGGAATTTTATTTAGTGTCTGCCTGGATCTGGGGACTTAGGGGTTGCAAGGAAAATGGGGACCAAAAGACTCCATTCTTGGCAAGGGAAACTGCCCCCCCCCAAAAAAAAAAAATGGAACAGAAATAAGCTGAGCAAAGTGAACAAAAACAATTTAGCTACTTTTAAACCATCAGCTACTTATCCGAGCAGTTTCTGCCTGTAAGAAGCCTGGCCTGTGAGGGATACATCATGCAAACACCCCTGCTGGATCTAAACACTCTGAAGAATGGCCATGGAGGTGGTTATGAATAAGGCCTGGGGAGAAGCATTAACCATGCTGTCCCCTGCCTACAGTCAAAGCAAATACCCACTGTGGGGATTTATATTATGGCCAGGGCAGAGATCAAGGGAACAGCTTGAGCCCTGAATTATGAGCAGGAGGGCTTCAACAGAAGTCGATGTCTCTGGGTTAGAGATCAGAGGAAAACTTTTCCACTGATTCTTCAGAAGAGCAGGGTGCCACTGCATCTGCTCCAGAGAACTAGTGGTGATTAACCTCCCCAAGGAATCCGTGTGTGACCACAGGAGGCTGCCTCCACACAGACTCAGGTTTCGGATTTCTCAGAACATGCTTATTCAGAGAAACTGCTGACATTTTTCTTCCCTTCCTCAGCTTCCCCTCTGGGCTAAATGAAATAGCCTTCAATAAAAGCTGAGTGGAACACACACTAACGGCCATTAGCTAGAACCCCACAAGCTAGTAGTGGTCCCGGGTTTCCCATCTGGGAAAACTATTCTGCATGTATGTCTTTATCTCTTGCCCCTTTTAACTTTACTTTTCTTCAGTTGATTGCTGCCAGTTGCACAGGTCTTAAAGGACCCTGTCCCCGGGGTGGGATACCGGCAAGGGGTAAACCTCACTGGTGTATTGTGCTTTGTTTCGATCACTACTGAAGTTTGAGTCATCATATGCTGCTTTCCTTAAAAGATCAGAATTGACATGAAAGTGCTTTTTCAGAAGGGTCATCTGAATCCTATCCTAGGCATGGCTCACATAGCCAGGGGGTAATGTACAACCTGATAGAACTGCCACCTCAGGACATGAGCCCCCTAGGATTGTGCCTTGAAGGTTTCTTGCCCTATCCCATAGTTGAACAAAATTCTCTAGTTCCCCACTTTGCTTTCACTTGAAAGTTACTAGTTCACTAGTTACTGTAAGTGAACGTGCAGGTAAGACCCAAGAATTGACCTTCAGTTGTTTAAGACACATGAAGGTCAGCTGGCTCTATGCATCCTTGCTTCATGTAAAATTTATATCAAGTTACCCAAACGTCATGGACGTTCCTAAACCAAACTCCCCACCACAGACAGCACCTGCTGGGAAGTAGATGCAGGTAAGAAATTCCATTCAGCAGACTTTCATAGGCCACATTGAGTTACGTGGTCTTGGAAGAAACTGTACGTCCTTGAGGACTCAATTCTAGCCAGTGATGAGAGTCTTAGATCAGGCTTTCCTGAACGTCTTGATGACAGCCAATGGTCACCCCAGGCAGCTAACTAGGACGTATTACTTTCTATTACCCAAAGAACCAGAACTCCTGACTTTATTCTTGGGTAACAGGGTCAGGTCACAGCAGTGAGCAGCAACCTCTCTGTAATGAGAGGTCCATTCCTCAGAAACTGATTAATGTGAGCAAGAACTAGAACATTTCTGGGAAGGATAGAATGTGAGGCTGTTCAGGAGTTGATCCCGAGTACCTTCCTATTGCTCAGCATTTAGTATCCCAAGGGTTCCTATAACCAGTCCCAACACTGAGCTGCCTCTTTGGTATCTGCATGTGGCAGTGGCCTATAGTAGGTGAGGGATTACAGTGTTGTGGAAGGGGTCAGAAGACTTAAAAAGGTGATCATGGCAGCATGAATAAGACAGGGGAATCTATACCTGACCACTTTCCCTGGAATACCCTCCCCCTTCACTAGAGGGACAGCAAACAGCACTAGTGAAGGTCACTGGCATCCCCTGGGAGTCTAGATGTAGCTATCCCTGTGTGGACCAGAGCTGATAGATGCTGCCATGCAATTGGGTTGTCACTGGGGCAGAAGGCTGTATTTAACAACTGAGGCGTGGCAGGCCTGGCAACTGTAACAGGTAACAAGGCATTACAGAATGGTCTTGACCTGTAGAAACCTATCACAAGTGGATCCATGATTTTAAAGATAGGTGGGAAGCCAGAAATTGTGTAGTTTAATCTCAAAAATGAAAAGCAGGTGAGAAGGTGATCAGACACTGCTAGGTCAGTCATGACCCTTGTGACAACTTTTATGGCATCAACTTGGCTAGGCTTCAGTCTTGGTCATTCAACCAAATACTGACCTAGATAAGGATATATGGGGAGGTGATCAAAGCCACTTGCATATTATCCAGAATAATCTCCCTGATTTAGTCAGTTGAAAGTTTAATTCTGCTCCTAATCCTTTCCTGCGTGACAGCTTAGGGCCCAAGTCCGAGTTTGACTGCCTGTCATCTCTTGAAGACATATGGATTCTGGACTTTCTCCTTCAGTTGCACAAATGCATTGACCACATTCTTATAATAAGTCTGTTCTTTTAGTACATACACATGTAGGTTCTGAGTCTCTGAACCCCAACTGATACAATTCACCCTGTTTCCATGTGTAAACCAGTTGCTACAGTCTGGATTGGGCAGCTACATGTGTGGCTTCAAGGTCACAGGAAGGAGGCAGATATTCCCACCTTTCCATCAATAAACCTATGCCCACTCACCTGGATAACTGTACCAATGAGGAAAGAACATTCCAATCAGAGAGGCCCACAGCCAGATCACTGACAGAATAGGGACAGGTATGTAGAAGCTCAGCAACAAAACGGAGTCAAGATCTTACAGTGACTGAGATCTGTGGACCTCTTCAGGTTGTTTTCCTGATCCTTGGGTACCTTGTCAGTATGGAAGTATACATCAATAAACAGAACCCCTGCACAGGTCCCCTGACCCACAAAGCAAAAGCCAAGCAGGCTTTCACGAAAGCCCAGTCATGAAAAGGTCAAGTACAATGCTCTAGATCTGCTACCACCCTCATAGCCAAGAGTGAGGCAGAAATTACACTAGGTCTTAAAGTGATAGGAGTCTTCAACTGATGCTATCACCTGCTTGATTTGCTCCTAGAATATGTCTTGGCATAAATCTGACTATCATAAACTCAGCCAAGTGGTAAACTCAGTCATAGCTCCTGTGTCAAAGATGGTATCTTGCTACTGATCTGCCAAACCTTGTGGCCTTTCAAGCTATCAACCTGGCAAACTCAACCTCAGAGGCTAAAAGCCATTCATGTTTACCTGCAATAATGTATTCACTGTCTTTACTCCAGCTTCTGTGAGTATTTCCTGCTCTGCCTCAACAGCCTTAGGTGACTTTTGTAGTCTTGATTCAGATGACTCATCACTACAATGGTCTACTGTGTCAGTGGACAAATGTTCGACCTAATGAGAAGTGCCTGACACCCTTCAGCAGGTCCTGGATTTAGTCTAAGCTTCCCTGCAGTTTGGGCACAATGACTGGGTGACCCCTCCAGCCCCATTCCAGTGGGCCTAGGAGTACATGTGGCAGGTAGGTATGCCATATAGGGTTCTGGGACAGATTCTATATCTCAAAACTAAGCTGTTTAAAAAAGCCATTTTTTTTTTTTTTTGGGGGGGGGGTAGAGACAGTCTCACTTTACCACCCTTGGTAGAGTGCTATGTTGTCACAGGACTCACAGCAACCTCCAGTTCTTGGGCTTCTGCGATTCTCCTACCTCAGCCTCCTGAGCAGCTGGGACTATAGGCACCCACCACAACGCCCGGCTACTTTTTGGTTGCAGTTCAGCCAGGGCTGGGTTTGAACCCACCACCCTCGGTATATGGGGCTGGCACCCTACTCATTGAGCCACAGGCACCACCCATTCTAATGCTGTTCCTAGGCCTGAGTAGGAGCTGAGTAATATACATGACCATGGAACTAGAGCTGATGTTTTGCGCATAGGAATTCAGACTCACGAAAAGGCACCTCCAGGAACTCATTGTACAATGGAAATGATACAGAGGATAATGCGAAGGAGCCCCCAAAGTCCCATGTCACCTATGACACTGAACCCACATCTAGGTCTTCGTCTTTCCTCAGTCAGCTAGACAGACAGACTATTTCAAGATGGTTGGCTAGACATTGATGAGATGGAGAGGGACTGCTACTGCTCTTCAGCCTCATTCATAACCCTGGAAGTAGTCAAAGTGAGTCCTTCCAGTGAACAGATACTCCAGCATTGTATCTGGTTATCTGCTTGATTAGACAATATATGTAGTCTCTTGGGCAGTGACTAGTGACTTAGCTGGGTGGTTTGGGGCCCAAAAGGAACAAGACTAGGAAGACATAAGGGTCCCTGGGAAAGGCTGCAGATAAAGCTATAGGTGGTAGTGTGCACAGATGTTCACGATTTTATAGCTCAAAATCTTAAGCTATTAACCTCATTCTTGGCCCTGACAGTCCCTCAAGAAACACTGACTAGACACTTAAATTTTCTAAATCAGATAATCAGGTTAGCCAAATAGGGAGGTCGAACCTTAGCAACAAGTCATCAGGAAAAAATCTAGTAGGACATGCCCTTTCTAAAAGTAACCAATCTTCAGATTGTAGCTTCAAAGGTTAGCTTTACATTCAAATGCAAACATGCATTTGTATATAGACATTCAGATACTAAAAGCTGTGTTTTAAGATGATCCCTAGTCCATCCTCCCTTTCTCCACCTATGTCATGGGTTAAGGGGCTTTCGAAGTGGTTACCTGGAAACAGATGGTGACTCCCCTAATCCCTTTCCAACCGCCAGGCACATCTCCCTTTCCAACTGCCAGGCACATCTCCCAAAATGCCAAGAGGAACCCCACGTCTCATGTGAGAGCAACAAGATGTCAGGGGACCTTGCAGCCAAGCTAAGAACTTCCACATGTCATTTCCCTATTGAAAGTTTTCAGTTCATACTGAATTTAAGGAAAATCACGGAACATGAATGATTAAGGTAACAAAAGAGGTATCAGGGACTAGTGGTGGGAAGATACTGCCAACCCTGAAACTAAAAGGAAGAGAATACCTCAAAAGCCCAGTAGGAACTGGCACTATGAAGAGGGTCCTACCTGGCAAGAGGTGGTCTATAGGGACAGAACCATCCAACAGAGGCTGAGGCCAACGAGTTAGGAAGCAATACCCACCCCTCCACCCCAACCTTAGTGTTCTCCTAGCCAGTGCCTTCACTGGCCAAACACCTGATGTCAGCTCTCAAGAAAGATCATTTATGTCCACAGTAATCTACACCAGTTGAGGCACAGAACACAGTGGAGAATGTTGAGGGTCAGGAAACCATACCACTTGGGAGCAAGTGAGGAGCTGTGTTGCTATCCCCCTTTGATTGTCAGCACTCAAAAGACGAGTAGGTCCTACCTGCCAAACACCAGTGTTCTAGTCTAGTGGTACCAGACTAGAGCCCAGAGAGCTCATAACAAACCAAGTCTCCAACAGCCAGTTTGGATTTCAGAGCTGTCACTGAGATTCTGTTTGACTAAAACATGGAATTAAATCCCAGCCACTTATGGAGCCAGCAGAGGTGGACACTTTCCCAGCTGCAGAATTCAGCCTTGCCTGTGGACATTCTCTACATGCTATTTCCAGGCTTGGTGCGGCTCTCACACTTGCTCAGAAAACTAGTATTAAACTAGATAATCCTGACTGAGGCAGCATCCTGTTTAGGAGGTGCTGGAGTCACAACTTGGAAACCATATTGGTGATTATCCAAGATGATTATTCCAGGACTAATTGAGGTTATACCCTAGAGGGTGTCAGAAGTATACCAAGCTGTGAGGGTAGGGACACGCGCTTTGGGTTTCTCCATTGCCAACTCCCTAATTGTGTCAACACTTGCTGACCTTCAATAGCCTGTTTAAATCCTCTGAACTCTGGCCCACATCCTGTCATCCATTAGTACCCTGTGTTTCACGATCTCATTGACAGGCATAAGTATCTTTTCCAGAATGTTTAGAAAAGTATATGAACAAAACATGTACTATCAAACAGATTGTGTCGAAGTTATACTTGTAAGTATGCCCTTCACCCAGACGTTGGCTACAGGGCACATAGCTAATTTACCCATCACTCCCTCCCCCAGTTGATTTTCATTGATATTTACTTAAGCTCACTTTAGTATTAGGCCATTAGTTCCAATGAGGTACTAAACACATGTGTTTCTCCATTCTTGTGTTTCACTTAAATGGTTTCCATTTCCCTCCAGGTTGTCCAGAGAGGTCACTTTATGGTTCAGTGGTACTCTAGTATGCACGTGCCACATCAATCTATTAATGTATCCATGGGTACTTGGGTTGTTTCATCTTTGTGAATCATGCTTTTATAGACATTTGAGTGCAAGTGTCCTTTTAGGCATAGTATCTTGGAATCTTACATGACCCAGGCAGCTGATACTGTTCAGTCACATAAGATTCCTCCCTTTACATAATTATGAACAGAGCCCCAAGCGCAAGCATGAGTAGGCATTAAAAGCTCAGTTACCCAACTCTTATGCAACTCGGGTGTTGGTGTATACTGCGGTAATAGTTATTCCCTTCAATGTTGATTTTCCATGAAAGTAATGAGACTTACTGGGGAACATCTGTATCTGTTAAACTCCTGGGGCACTTGTGAGCACCCATTTGACTTTGGCAAGCTGATCATACCCCACCCCCCATATCAGGGTGATGTCAGACTGTTTCTAAGAGGGTTCCCAGGGGGTCACACTTGAGGTTTGAGCTGCTTTAAAAGAAAGCATGCCAAAGACTAAGTCCTGATCATTCACAAGAGCTCAGGAGACAGCCATTCTACAAGAAAGTATGTAGAAATCCTATTCCCCAGAGATCTTGAGCCATCTTCCAGGGTTGCTACTGTTATTCCTAGTTACAAAAGCCTCCTTTCTAATCAGATTGAAGAGGGCGTTCCCCTTTACAAATCCACTAGTTAGAATTAGGGTAGAGCATAAGTGGTAGGCAGAGACTGAAGTCTAAGGCTCAAAATAGCAGGCACAGAAGTCCAGCCAAGCAGCAGAGGGGTCATTCCTGCCCAGACTTAGGCAGCAGCCCAGAGAGGGTGGAGTAGGATACAGAGAAGTCACCTGGTTTCTAAAAGGAGATGGTCTGGGCTTTGCCTGAAAGCATCTCCAACAGGGTATCTGCTTTCTCAAAGTTTTCTACTAGAGTATTTCCTATTATCTCCATTTAAGGAAGATCCTTTTAATGTATCACCCACTTCAGTCAACACAATGGCAGAAGATACCTTAAGGCTTCTATTAAGGAAGTTTTCCCAATAGTTCCTCAGGCACCATTTCAGTCTGCCCAGTCTCTTTGCTTCTGACCCAATTTTCACTCTACAGCTTTGTCTTGACCCTGCCACTACTGCCCGGTATTATTGCTTTGGACAGGACACTCCCTTGGCTAGGATACTCTCATCCCTTTAACCCTGTGTATGCCTCGATGACCACCCTCCCTGCCATTTATCCCAATCTTGCAGGAAGAACCCAGTTACCAGTTCAGCAATTGGAGCTGGACAATAAACCTGACCATTCTGTGAGATAGTAAACCAAGGCCTGAAATTCTGTTTTTCATCCCCACTGTTTCTAGTTTACAAAACACCCCTTAGGATCAAATATCAACCCACTCCTTTTGATAGGTCAGGGCAGGTTTTATTTTCTTGAGGGGCAAATAGTTCTACTGCCAAGCCTGCTGGGAGGGCTCCTGTCACATGCAAATGCTTATCTGCCCTCTTAGGTGATTGCTGTGGCAGTTAAGTTTGCCACTTTCACTGGTTAAACCTGTACTTAAGTTTAGAAAGTTATTAGGTGAAAGCATTGTTTTGACCATGTTTTGTGCAGCTCAAGCACAATTTTAGTGTCTTAAAGCAACACATTTTAGTCTTACATTCTGGAAGTCAAAGTCTGAAATAGGTCTCACTGGCTGAAGTCAAGGTGTAAGCAGAGCTGCATCCCTTTGGAAGGTTAGCAGAATCTTTTCCCCTTTGTCCCTTTGTTCTCAGCTACCAGAAGCCACTGGCACTGAAATTCCAACAATTAAAGCTTCCAACAAAGTCTTGAACCCGTTTCACATGAGATTCTATCAAACCTTCAAAGAGCTTGTAACCTATATTGCAGAACCCATTCTAAAACATTAAGAAAGGAACCTCCCCACTCTTACAAAGGAACATCCCAATGCCAAAATGAGGAAAGGACTTAACTGCAGACCAATACCATTAACACTGATGCAAAGATAATCTCAGCAAATAGAATTTTAAAAAAAATCAAATGTATCACAACCAGTGATTGGCTTCATGCCAGTGCTGCAAGGTTGGTTCAACATATGCAAATTCATAAATGTTATGTAAAAGTCAGCAGCTAATTAAGACTGCTGGAATAAGTCTTTCCAGCTGAGTATGAAGACATGCAAGTATCTAACAGGAATTCCCAGCCATGATTGGGGGCATACCAAGGTAGTGCTCAAAAGCAGAAACAAATCTTCATGTCTAATCTTTCAAATGAAGCCAAGTAGAGTGGGCCTACTAAAGCATGTACCTATGAAGTCTTTAGGTGAGTGAGGCTTGGAAGACTGAAGTCTAGAACTAATCCACTCCAAAGAATTATAGTCCTTGCCATAAGGATAGTTGCCTGAGAAACTAATTTTATCACCTATGACAGGAGTTAGCCTACGTGTCATTACTTAAGGAGCATATAAGTAGATGTGGTGTGTTATAGACCCTCTGGTTTTGTACAAGACAAATAGGCAGACATGTTACATGATATGAGTATTTACCTGTTAAAAATGGAGGTAGACACAAGCTAAACAAGCCTTGAGTGGATCAGGTGCATCATGACCTAAAACGAGTTCCTGCTAAGAACCTACTCTTGAGTGTCAAAAGTATTCTCTGGATAAATCCAAGCTCTGTATGAGGAAGGAAATTAAGGTCTAGGAGCTATGTTCAACTACAAGTATCTAAGCAAACATTTCATCCCCCCATTCAAGCTGAACTCCAAACATGAGCCACTATAGTACCTTCAGCACAAGCTTAAACATGGAGACAGGTTAAAAGTCATCCTAGTTTTTAGAAGTCTGAGAATTTAAGAACTGGATCCGAGACAGTACTTTCTGTAACTCACCATGCCACTGGATCATAAGATCATCCCACTGAGAGCTCAAGGGTAATAGGTTGGCACCTTTAGTGTCCCTATAATTGAGTCTTTGTTAGAAAATCTTCGCTTTTGGTCCAAAAATCAATTCCTCCTCCAAGTCAGGAATGTGTGGCCCCTGGCTTTGGGGCAGTCACTACACAGGAAAGTCTCTTTGGTCCTTGGTTAGTCTTAACCAGGTAATTTTCAAGCCTTGCTTAGGTAATGATATGAGCCATTGGTGCCCAGGAGAAGGTCATCTAGTGTCAAATGAATGTCTAAAGACCTTGCCAAAGAGGGAGGCTTGCAACAGTTTGAGATGTGGCTGTTCAAGAATTAGGCTCACTGGGTAGTGAGCTTGTCAAGGTATTCCTTCCCCACCATACCTACCCATTAAGATGATTAAAGTTTAACTTAGGTTGGGGAATCTTGTCCTTTACTGGGATCTTTCCAATGAAGATGAAGCCCCTTTGTTCTCAATAGCAAGCTCAAATACAGCATTTAAGGTCAGCCAAATTTCATTCTTTGTAGAAGGTATCAATGGGCTGGATTTAAAAGACTACATATCACCCTGGAGGGGTCAAAGTCTACATAAATGACCAGAGCAGGTAGTGAACTTCCAGTGTGTAAGTTGCAAACCAGAAGGGAGAACTCTAAGCTTTGAACAACTGGAAATCCCTGAAGACTCTTGCCCCACATACCACCTACCCAAGCACAAGTAACAATGAGAAGTCAGATTAGCAACACCAGTCAACTGCACTTAAGGTCAGGAACTACGGGAGGGGTGGGAAGATGGGATTTATGCCTGTTGGAGGCAGATAGGCTTATCTCATCAGGGTGCCTTGCCTCAATTCAGGGGAAACCTCAGAGATGAGCCATCCCTGGAGGCTCAAGATCATTGAAGATGAAAGGTGCCTAGAAACACCAACAGGGCAGAGTCATTGCGACTATCCCAGGGAGCCAGGAGGCAGGCAGGGCTAAGCCATATAGCGGGGGCTAAATCCTTTGAACTCTTGATCAGCAATTAGATGAGGGAACCTGGCTTGCTTTCCCTCCCCCCCTTTCTCAATGTTACTGGATGTTGACAACACACTACACCCTGTGTTCCCGATTACCCAGCTGTTTCCTCTTTACCCAATCTTCCTGGGGGCTTGGGATACTCATCCTGCTAGAACTTTAGCACCTTTACATTTTGCATATATGCCTTGTGTTAGATCAATAAGAGGTTTGATAAGTCAGAAAGTTGCTGCATCATCTCAATCTGCCACATGGCATGTGAATCGATGTAAACCTTTCTCCGGACTACGGATTCCGGACTATGGATTCCAGACTATGGATTAAGCTGGTGTAGTGTCTCATTTTTCCCCAGTGTTGTCTCCTATTGACTCTCAAACCCAGGCCCAGGCCCACAGAGAACCCTGACAGTTGGGTACAGTGCACACTATCTGAGCACAATTACATGTGTAACTGAATCCATCTGAATCTTTGCAGAATTGAAACACATGTACTCCGATATTTAAAATGGTAATAGATCCATGGCTTGGCGCCTGTAGCTCACACAGCTAAGGCGCCGGGCACATACACCAGAGCTGGTGGGTTCAAATCCAGCCCAGGCCTGCCAAACAATGACAACTACAGTGAAAAAATAGCCAGGCGTTGTGGCGGGTGCCTGTAATCCCAGCTACTTAAGAAGCTGAGGCAAGAGAATCACTTAAGCCCAGGAGTTGGAGGGTACTGTGAGCTGTGATGCCACAGCACTCTACTGAAGGTGACAGCTTGAGGCTCTGTCTCAAAAAAAAAAAAAAAAAAAAAAAAAATCCATTTGTCACAAAGATCAGGAACTTCAGCTGTTTTCCACATGTGACAAGGAAAATAGAAGTCACCTGGTCTGGACACTGGAAGGACCAACTGCCCAAAGCACAAGAGGGGAAGTGCTCTCAGAAGTGCACTCCAAGGTCTCTAAGCTCTTAGACTTCACAAATCCTATTCCTCTTCCCACGCCAGCCTTATGCAATGCCAGTATAGAACAAGGCCACGTTTATAGACTCTCAAGCTGACACGTCTACCCTTCATCTGTTTCATTGGCTTGGGCTTCTTTGGTCTCTAAACAAGACACAGCCTTCCTGGAGGTTCTTGGGATAGCTGCTTCTTTTGGGAGGCCTCTGGACCCTTCCAACCTCACTCCAACACAGGGGTTACTAGTGTTAGCATATCTTACAATTGGGCCCATGGAGTTTCCTCCAACTAGCCTACATAGCCTCTAGCAGTTTCACTTTCAGTGCTCTTACTGGTATGGTTGCATTTGGCAAGCTATGACTATGGTTCTGTCCTAGTGTTCAGGACAACAGATTTTTCCAGATAACAAGCTCTTCAATATCTACAAGAGCTATTGATCGTTCAGCAGTGACAACTTCTATTAGCTTGTTTCAAAAGTTTTGTCCGTTTTAATGTCATGTGTTTTTGTAGCTCCATATCTCAATATTTATTCTACTGTGTCGTGGTATATACTGATTGATGGAGAATTTTGTACTCTATACATTGATACTGTTCATTTTTTTCTACTTTTAATTTTTTTATTCTTTTCAGCCTATTACTATATGATGTCATTAAGCAATTTTCGGCCAATAATGGAACCAAAGCACTGCCGAAACAGCCCAAAAAATTAACCAGGCATTTGGCAATGATAGTGTTAAGGAACGCACTGTTTGAGGCTAAAATTTCCGAAACGAAATTTCGCGAACCAACGAAGATGAGCCCCAAAGTGGTCGATCTAGAGTAATCCAGGACGAGGATTTGAGGACCCTGGGAGACTGACCCATCACAAACGGTGTGTGGGATGGCAGAAGAACTGGGTGTCAGCTTCCATGTGGTTTTTGATGGTTTAAAACGTAGTGGAAAGGTCAAAAAGCTCAAAAAGTGGGTGCTTCACGATTTAAACAATCGGCGGAAATTGTCACGTTTCGAGGTTTTGTTCTTCATTGCTTTTGCGCAACCAAAACGATCCTTTTTTGGATCAGATCGTCACGTGTGACGAAAAAGTGGATTCTCTGTGACAATAGGAAATGTTCAGGACAGTGGTTGGACACCGATGAGCCACCCAGGCACTTCCCAAAGGCCACCAAAAAAAGATCATGGTTACTGTATGGTGGTCAGCGGCTGGTGTGATTCACTATAACTTTCTGCAACCAGGCCAAACCATCACAGCAGAGTCCTATTGTGAGGAAATCGATGAAATGTACCGAAAATTGCATCAGCAACAGCCAGCACTGGTCAACAGAAGAGGTCCAATCCTGCTCCACGACAATGTCCGGCCGCACATCTCACAAATCTGAAAATTAAAGGAATTGAGCATCAAAGTTCTGCCCCACCCACCATACTCCCCAGACCTCTGGCTAACTGACTACCATCTTTTCAAGCACTTTGATAACTTTCTCACCAGTAGAACCTTTGCCAATCAAGACCTAGCAAAAACGGCCTTCGTTGACTTCATCGAATCCCGAGCACCCAATTTTTATGCCAACAGAATTAATCGACTTGTGTTACGTTGGCAAAAGTGCAATGATTCAAATGGTGCTTATTTCGATTAAATTGAATAAATATTCACTGAGATATTACAGTTTAAAGTAGACTCATAAAAACGGACAAAACTTTTGAAATGACCTAGTATAGGCAAGATTCACCAATGGATGGTCAAATAGACAAAAGTTTGAGCAGAAAGAGGGTTTATGTCGTTTTAAAATACCGTATATACTCGAGTATAAGCCGAGTTTTTTTCAGCACAAAATTTGTGCCGAAAAACCTGAACTCGGCACAAATTTTGTGCCGAAAAACTCTGCTTATACTCGAGTATATAGGTATCTCTCCAAAGATGCTTTTAACTATCAAGGGAAAGATAGTGGTTACATAGTAAGTATAGAAACCCAGCAAATATGAGTTTATCTAAGTGACCAAGGTAAACACCAGTAATAGGACATACTAGCATTGCAATTCTCTTGATATGATGTATAGAGACAGAATGTTTGCATGTGATGGTCTTGCCAATAATATAAAACCCTTCTGTCATAGACTGAACATTTCTATCCCCCATAAACTTCATATGTTGAACCCTTAACCCTCAGGGTCACTATATTTGGAAATGAGCCTATGAAAAAGTTGTTAAGGCTATAATTACTTGAGATCATAGGTGTGTGACCCTGATCCAATTGGATTAGTGTCCTTATAAGAAGGAGAGTTCATTCTCCAAGCCCCTACCCCTCCATGCATGTGCACATAGAAAAGGACATGTGAGGATCCAGTCAGAAGGTGAGCCAGGAGGAGATCCTTCACCAATGAATTAGCTATACCCTCAATCCCAGCTTTCAGAACTATGAGAAGTAAATTTCTGTTTTTTCAGCCACCCAATCTGAGTTTTTTTGTTGTTGTGATAGCCTAAGCAGATTATCATACTTTCCAATCAGGAAAAAATACTATATCTGAAAAAAATCAAATCATGGAACATTTTACATTGTTGATTGATAATCTTCCAAAGTGTCGGGGTCATAAAAGATAAGGAATAAAAAGAACAATTGCAGGCTGGAAGAAACTAAGGAAGAAGAAAAAAAGAACTAAATATAAGGTAAGTCCCAGGATAGGATGTCAGACAGAAAAAGAACATTAGTAAAGAAAAATAAAACGGGCTGGGCACGGTGGCTCACACCTGTAATCCTAGTACTCTGGGAGGCTGAGGCTGGTGGATTGCCTGAGCTCAGGAGTTCAAGACCAGCCTGAGTTAGAGTGAGACCCTTTCTCTAAAAATAGCCTGGCATTGTGGCATACACCTGTATTCCCAGGTACTCAGGAGGTACAAGCAATAGGATTGCTTCAGCCCAAGAGTTTGAGGTTGCTATGAGATCTGACGCCATGGCACTCTACTAGGGGCAAGAAAGTGAGACTCTGTTTCAAAAAAATAAATAAATAACAATAATAATAATAATAAATAAAATGTGTGAAATTGAATAAGGTTTGTCACTTAGTTAATAATATTGTACTATTGTTCATTTCCTGTTCTTGATGTAATGTGTTTGCATTAGGAAAAGTAGAGTGAGGAATATATGGGAGCTTTATACTATCATATTTCTGCAATTAAAACTTATTTATTTTTATTATGAGTACATAATAGTTGTATATTAGTTTTGAAATTTTTATGTAAGTGTAAAATTAAAACAAAACAAAAAGTTTAACAACAAAAGAAAAGTCGTAAGGCCACACCCAGTGGCTCACACCTGTAATTTTTACACTCTAGGATGCCAAGGTGGGAAGATACCTTGAGCTCAGGAGTTCAGCCTGAGCCAGAGCAAGATCCTGGCTCCACTAAAAAAACAAAAAAACAAAAAATTAAAAACAACTTGCTGGGTGTTGTGATAGGTGCCTATAGTCCCAGCTACTTAGGAGGCTGGGGCAGAAGGACCACTTGAACCCAGGAGTTGCTGTGAGCTAAGCTTGAGGCCACGGCACTCAACCTGGGCAACAGAAAGTCTTTCTCAAAAAGAAAAAAAAAAGGCTTTAAAAAATATAAATTATAACAAGTCAGTCCTCTGTTAAATCCTCTTACTGGCTTTCTACTCACCCAAAGTAGATGCCAAACTCTACACCATGGCCTAAAAGCCCTACACTAATTCTTCCTGTCTGTTTCATCTTTAACCTTATCTCCTACTGGTCCTCAGTCACCACTGACCTTCAGAATACTCCCTGCTGTTGCTTCTTAAATATATACTAGCAACCATATTGCCAACACAATTGCATCATGTATTTCCTAATCTCTAGAATGTTCTTCTTCTAGTTAGCTGTATGATCTGTTCCCTGATGTTTTAAAGTCTTTGCTGAAATGTCACTTATTTAGTGATACATTCCTCACTACTTTGTTCAGTTTTGCACCCACAAGCTTCCTGAAATGTCATGTTCTAACATTATTTTTCCAACAGCTATTATTATTATTTTCTTTCTTTCTTTCTTTCTTTCTTTCTTTCTTTCTTTCTTTCTTTCTTTCTTTCTTTCTTTTATTTATTTATCTTTTTCCAGAGACAGAGTCTTACTTTATCACCCTCAGTAGAGTGCTGTGGTGTCACAGCTCACAGCAACCTCCCCAACTCCTGGGCTTAGGCGATTCTCTTGCCTCAGCCTCCCAAGTAGCTGGAACTATAGGTGTTGCAGTTTGGCCAGGGCCGGGTTTGAACCCGCCACCCTTGGTATGTGGGGCTGGCGCCCTACCCACTGAGCCACAGTACCGCCCCCAACAGCTCTTATTATTATCTTCAATATTTTTAATATTTTACTCATTAAAAATATTTATTTGTGGCTGGGCATGGTGGTTCACACCTGTAATCTTAGCACTCTGTCAGGCTGAAGTGGGTGGATTGCTTGAGCTTACAAGTTTGAGACCAGCCTGAGCCATTAGCAAGACCCCATTTCTACCAAAAATAGAAAAACTGAGGCAAGAGGATTGCTTGAGCTCAAGAGTCAGAGGTTGCTGTGAGCTATGAAGCCATGGCACTCTACCTAGGGCAATAGTTTGAGACTGTGTCTTAAAAAAATTATTTGTATAAATTTATGGGATGCAATTGTAATTTTGTTACATGTATATATTATGTAGTGGTCAATTTGGGGCTCTTGGGATATCTATCACCTGAATAACAGGTCCACCCATGTTTCTGCAAAAGACATGATTTCATTCTTTTTCCATGACTGAATAGTACTCCATTTTGTATATATACTACCTTTTCTTTATCCAGTTATCTGTTGGTGGACACTGTTGATTTCATTTCTTCACTATTGTGAATAGCAATGTGATAAACATACAAGAGTAGGTCTCTTTTGGATATGATATTTCTTTTTCTTTGGATAGATACCCAGCATTGGAATTGCTAAATAAAATGGTAGTTCTATTTGTAGTTCTTTAAGAAATCTCCATAATGGGCAGTGCCTGTGGCCCAGTGAGTAGGGCACTGGCCCCATATACTGAGGGTGGTGGGTTTGAACCCAGCCCCAGCCAAACTTCAACAACAAAAATTAGCCAGGCATTGTGGAGGGCACCTGTAGTCCCAGCTACTTGAGAGGCTGAGGCAAGAGAATCACCTAAGCCCAAGAGCTGGAGGTTGCTGTGAGCTGTGACACCACGGCACTCTACCCAGGGTGACAACATTTTTGATACATAAAAATAATCATATAGATTTTTAAACTATCAATGAAGTAAATTGTATTTATTGATTTAAAAATGAAATGTATTTACTTTCTGAGATAAAATTTTTTGGATATAAAATATCAGTTTTATATGTTGCCAAATACTTCTGATAGTATTTTATTTAGGATTTTTGTTTCTATATTTATGAATAAGATTTTGCTGTACTTTTCCTCTCACATTCTGTTCAAGTTTGGGCACCAAACTAATTTCAGTCCCTTGCTTCCATTGTTCTTTAACTGATCTACCATTTTCCTTAGCACAAGTCACTTTATAACATACTATAATGTTTATTTATATACTACATCTATTTTTATTTTTCAATTTTATTTATTTATTTAGAAATAGAATCTTACTCTGTCATCCTGGGTAGAGTGCTGTGGTGTCACAGCTCACAGCAACCTGAAACTCTTGGGCTCAAGCAATCCTCTTGCCTCAGCCTCCCAAGTGGCTGGGACTATAGGCACTTGTCACAACACTCGGCTATTTTTTTAGTAGAGATGGGTCTCACTTTTGTAGGTTGATCTTGAACTCCCAGGGTACTAGGCCTCCCAGGGTACTAGGATTATAGGCATGAGACACCATTCTGGCTTTTATTTTTAAATGTTGACCTCTCGCCATAAAAATGTAAGCTTCTTGAGGAGGGAAATTTTTGTTATGTGGATTAATATCTCTCAAGTGCCCAAATTCCTTGCATAGATTCTCCATAAATATTTTATTTATTTATTTTAAATATTATGGGTTCATAACAAATGTATATCTTTATAGGGTACATGTGATGTTTTGATACAGGTATGCAATGTGAATAAATCAAATCAGGGTAGTCGAGGTATCTATCACATCAGGCATTTAACATTTCTTTGCGTTAGGAACATCTCAATTTCACTCTTTCAGCTATATTAAAGTATTACCTAACTTATTGTTGATTATAGTAACTTTGTTGTGCTGATTTTTGATTCTTCTGAAGGTGCTTGTTTGTGTGGATATTTGCTGAATTAGTTGTTCATATAAAGAAATGATCTATTTGACCATCTTGCCCCAGCCATCTCTCAATAAATATTTTATATATATGAGTTGAAAACAGAGATTGTGATACAAATTATCCCATAGCCCTTTTTGTGGTCAATTTTTGCAAATGTTCTCTGTGTTTTTGAATAAACAAATATACCTAATTTATTAGAGAAATTAGATTTCACACAATTATGGGAGCTGGTTAAACAATCTCTGAAAAGATGTCATTTTCTCCTCTGATGTTAGAACTTGAAGTGTGCCGGGCAGGCAGTTGAGAAGGAAAGATAGCTATAAATTGGGAGAGCTATAAATTGGGAGAGCAGGGCCAAGTTGATACCCATCAATGTGTGTTGGAGCCCATGAGGACAGTGTGGAGCTCAGTGAGACAGTTCTCACTGCTCCAGTGACGAGTATGGTTGGTGACTGCAGGAAAAACTTTGCCCTGATGCTTGGCTGAAAAAGTATCAAGAAGGGCAAACAGTTGCAAAGTTGGACCCTGCCCCATACCAATAAGGTGAGTCAGCAAATACGGGACTTCTGAAGATTGTCCTGAACTTGCCAGTGTAAAAAATCAATATATAAGACCACTAAAAGTATAGCATTTATAGAAATAAAGAGGGTCACTTTTGTGGGAAAGGAATTCTCATAACCCTGACAGGGGTGCAGCATTTCAGAAAATCAGGTCAGAAACCAGCAATCCCTTCTGCAGATTCCTCAAGGATAGAGTTGCTGGAAAAACCCTATTATAATTCTGACCCTGGGAATACTCCCATAATCCTGACCCTGAAGATACATTCATAATCCTGACCCACACTAGAGAAGAGCCCCAGGCAGTAAGTACTCCCAGCTCACTGCCCCATTTCTCATCTATACTGATAAGTCTAATAAAAGTCTTTTGCAACGGGGTGGGACCAAAGCTGACACCTAGTCAGTCTTCATTCTCCTTGTCCCCTCTGTTAAAAGTTTTAACCACTAATACTATACTTCACTATTATCCTCCAAATCTCATGCAAATATGCCTCTTGTGACCAAATGTAACTGGAAAACATAGCTCAGTTTAGACAGGTTGAATAAAGCCACAATAGGAGTATATAAATTTAAAATTTTATTTTTTCTTTATGAGTAGACACCTTATCATTATAAAGTTGAGTGGTTCTGGCATGGAAACAGAGTGAGAGTCCACCAGAAAGGAGAAGAGGCCAGTCCTGGGACAAAGAAAGATTTTAACCGAGGGCACAAGAGAAAGAAGACTGACTAGGTGTCAGTTTTGGTCCCACCCCGTTGCAAAAGACTTTTATTAGCCTTATCAGTATACATGAGGAACGGGGCAGTGAGCTGGGACTACTTACTGCCTGGGGCTCTTCTCTAGTGTGGGTCAGGATTATGGGAGTATCCCCAGGGTCAGAATTATAATAGGGTATTTCCAGGAACTCTATCCTTGAGGAATCTGCAGAAGGGATTGCTGGTTTCTGACCTGATTTTCTGAAATGCTGCACCCCTGTCAGGGTTATGAGAATTCCTTTCCCACAAAAGTGACCCTCTTTATTTCTATAAATGCTATTTGCTATGCCTGTAGTCTTAGCTACTTGGGAAGCTGAGGCAAGAGAATTGCTTAAGCCCAAGAGTTTGAGGTCACTGTGAGTGTGACACCATGGCACTCTACCCAGGACGACAGTTGGAGACTCTGTCTCAAAAAAAAAAAAAAAAGTGCTATTTGCTTTCAGGTCATTCTAATATACTTTCTTTCTTTTTTTTTTTTTTAAATTAAATCACAGCTCTGTACATTAATGCAATCATGGGGCACCATACACTTCTTTTATATATGATTTGAAATATTTTCATCAAACTGTTTAACATAGCCTTCCTGGCATTTTTTTAGTTATTGTGTTAAGTCATTTATATTCTACAGTTAGTAAGTTTCACATGTACCCTTGTAAGATGCACCGTAGGTGTGGTCCTACCAGTTACTATTCCTCCATCCTTCTCCTTCTCCCCCCCCTCCTTTTCCCCTTTCACCATATTCTTAGGTTACAATTGGGTTATAGCCTTCATTTGAAAACTATAAATTAGTTTCATAGTAGGCTAAGTACATTGGATACTTTTTCTTCCATTCTTGAGATACTTTGCTAGAAAGAATATGTTCCAGCTCCATCCATATAAACATGAAAGAGTTAAAGTCTCCATTTTTCTTTAAGGCTGCATAATATTCCATGGTGTACATATGCCACAATTTATTAATCCATTCGTGGGTCGATGGGCACTTGGGCTTCTCCTTAGCAATTATGAATTGGGATGCAATAAACATTCTAGTACAAATATTTTTGTTATAATGTGATTTTTGGTCTCATGGATATCTAATACACTTTCACTGGCTTTCACTTTACTGCCTACAAGACATGTTTTTCTATCCTTTCAATTTCAATTACAGTATCTTTGTATTTTTTGATCTATCTCTTATACATAGCATATAGTGGATTTATTTATTTATTTGAGACAGTCCCACTATTTCACCCTCGGTAGAGTGCCATGATGTCACAGCTCACAACAACCTCAAAAACTCTTGGGCTTAAGCAGTTCTCTTGCCTCAGCCTCCAAAGTAGCTGGGACTATAGGCGCCTGCCACAGTGCCTGGCTATTTCTTTTTTTTTTTTTTTTTTTTGGTTGTAGTTGTCATTTTTGTTTAGCAGGCCTGGGCTGGATTCAAACTCGCCAGCTCCAGTGTATGTGGCTAACACTCTAGTCCCTGACAAGTGCCAAGCCTAAAAACCACTTCTTTTTTTTCTCTACTAATCTTTCTTTTTTAAATTAAATCATAGCTGCATACATTGATATGATCATGGGGCACCATACACTAGCTTCACAGACCATTTGACACATTTTCATCACAATAGTTAACATAGCCTTCCTGGCATTTTCCCAGTTACCGTGCCAAAACATTTACATTCCACATTTACGAAGTTTCACATATACCCTTGTAAGATGCACCGCAGGTGTAATTCCCCTCCCTCCACCCACATCCCCCCAACCTCCGCACCCGTTCCCCCGTTCCCCAATTGGTGGGTTGTAACTGTGTTATAGATTTCATGTGAAAGCCCTAAATTAGTTTCATAGTAGGTCTGAGTACATTGGGTACTTTTTCTTCCATTCTTGAGATACTTTACTAAGAAGAATATGTTCCAGCTCCATCCATGTAAACAAGAAAGAGGTAAAGTCTCCATCTTTCTTTAAGGCTGCATAATATTCCATGGTGTACATATACCACAATTTATTAAT
>CAUYPK010170203.1:0-25348 GCA_963574355.1 Loris lydekkerianus
TGGTTTTCTACATCCCAATCATTGGTCTGACCATGGTGCACCGCTTCGGGAAGCATCTCTCTTCTGCTGTCCCTGTCCTTATGGGCAACATCTACATTATCTTCCCACCTCTGATGAACCCCATCATCTATAGTGTCAAGATCCAGCAAATCCGAGGCAGAATCCAGAAGTGGTTCACTAAAAAATCCTATAGATAAATAAATTTAGGGAAGATAAGTAGTAGTTTCAAGAGACATTCTCAATAGATAAATAATTTTTAACAATAATAACTAATTTTATGTAATAACTTCACTGATTAAGGCATATTTATATTCATTTTCTGATTTAGTTCTTCCAATTCAGAGAACTAGACAGAAAAACTTTCTATTACCTTATTTTCTTATTTTATAGTGAAGTGTAATGTTAAATAAAGTGAACTATGTTTAGTATTAAGCCAGTGAACACGTGCATAGGAAATGACTAAATTTACATTTCAATCCATTCCTTTTGAATTCTCAATGTGTTATTTTGTTTTTGAATGAAGTGTTATAAGTCTGCATTTACTATGTATGGAAAGACAGTTTTTATATATTTTTATTTATGTCATGAATTTACTCAATTAAGGCCATAGTACTTTTCTACTTTTACAGGTCTTTTGTACTTTTACAGAGCAATACTACTCTCAAATCCCATCCTGTCTCATCTAACAGAATGTGTGATGTTGTTAGATGAAATCAAATGTTGACTGCAAAACATTTGGTAAATAACAACACTGAACCAGGTATCACATTTCTACATATTCTACCTCTTACTCCAAAATGCACACATTTGTACACAGTAGTGAATACAGAATAATTTATAATGTCCAAAAGACCTGACAATTGCTTTTAATATTTCTGTCAGCATACATGAAATTTTTTAGGACAATTTGATCAACTTCATTTTACAGAAAAGGCTGCTGAGACAAAAATATATTTAGTAAGACTAAGTAGCCAAATTGGGGATAAATGGCAGTATTGTGAATATTTTGAACATATATTTTATTTTTCAGTCAAAGTATAAAAGTAGTAGACTTAATCATCAAATATCAGAATCATGTCTTCTCTTATTGAAAGTACAAAAATTAAAAAGCATTTATCACGTTCAAGATTTTTCTTACATTGTCATGTCAGCATGGATATGTACTGGCTATTATTGAGTGGGACAGAAGACTTATCAGTTATCAGCAAAGCCGCAGTGCAGTTAGGCTTTTCAGGTGAGTAGAAAAAAGTTGTTACACATTGACTTAGCAAGGGTCAAGAATGTGAAAATATTTAATTTTGGATACCAATATTGGGTTTATTGACTTTTGGATTATATTTTATTGATTTAACACTCAAAATATTCCTGAACACACATTTATTATTTTGTTGATTAAAGATTCAGAACTCACATTTGTGACACATCCTTTTCTAAGCTATCACCATGCCCATGGCTTTTGCACTTCTCTTGTCTATTATCCTTTGATTGATTTCTTTTTAGCTCCCTTTTAAGGCTACTTCTTTATCCTAGAATGTCTGTTTCTCCAGTGAGAGTCCTTGCCTCCTCCTTTTTAAAGATCCTACTTGTAAATCATTGCTAATTGCTCTTATTGGCTATAGTCCTGGAGCATGTAATGTATTTTTTTTCTTGCTGTTAGGAGAATTTGAGAAATAAAAGGTACAAGGATATTTCCGTTCAAATGTTTTTAATTCTGAGGTATCTGTTGTTATGATGCCTTTGTCATTTCTGATTGATGAAATTAGAGATTTAATTTTTCTATTTCTGGTTAGACTAGCCAAGGGTTTATGAATTTGGTTAAACTATTCAAAAAACCAACTTTTTGATTCATTACTCTTTTGAATAATTATTTTGTTTTTGATTCCATTCAATTCAGCTCTAATTTTGGTTATTTCTTTTCATCTGGTGGGTTTAGGGTTGAAGTTTTCTTTCTTTTCCAGTTGCTTGAGATGTCTCATTAAGTTGTTGACTTCCTCTCTTTCCAATCTCTTAAGGAAGGCTTGGAGCAGTATAAATTTTCCTCTTAGGAAGGCCTTTGCAGTATCTCAGAGGTTCTGATAATTCATGTCTTCATTATCATTCTGTTTCAAAAACTTTGTAATTTCTTTCTTAATCTCATTTTGGACCCAGCTATCTTTCAGCATAAGGTTAGTTTCCATGTCTTTGTATGAGTATGAAGATTCCTGTTATTGGTGAGTTCAAATTTTATTCCATGATGATTGAGAAAATACATGGAATAACTTCTGTTCTTCTAAATTTTCCTACATTAGCCTTGTGACCTAAGATGTGATCAATTTTGGAGGATGTTCCATGGGCTGAGAAGAATGCGTATTCAATTTTGTTAGGATGAAATGTTCTATAGATGTCTATCAAATTAAACTGTTGTATGGTGAAGTTTAAGTCCAAAATTTCTTTACTGAGTTTCTTCTTGGAGGATCTATCCAACACTGAAAGAGGTGCTAAAAGATCTGAGTATTATGATGCTGGAAGATATCAAATTGTTCATGTCTGTTAGGATCTTGGTTATATTGAGGAGCATTTTGGTTGCATGCATAAATGTTAATAATTGATATCTCATCATGTTGAGTGTTTTCCTTAACAAATATGAAGTGATAATCCTTATTTTTGTGGTCTATATTTTTGGTCTTTAGGGTCTGAGAATATCTTTAAGAGCTGGTTTAGTCATGGCAAATTTCTTTAATGTGTGAATGTCATTAAAGAATTTGACTTGTCCATAATAAATGAAACTCAGTTTAGCTGCATACAGAATCCTGAGCTGAAAGTTGTTTTGTTTTAGGAGATTGAAGGTTGATGACCGTCCTCTTCTGGCTTGAAAAGTTTCAGTGGAAAGATGTGCAGTCATTATAATATTCTTTCCCTTATAGGTTATGATTTTCTTACATCTGGCTGCTTGAATATTAACTTTGGCAAAGTTAATTACAATGTGTCTAGGGGAGGCTTTATTTGGATTGAGTTTTGCTGGGGTTCTGAAATGTCTGCTACCTGAATTTCAGAATCTCTTGCCATGTTTGGAAAGTTGTTATCTAAAATCTCTTGAAGTAGAGTATATGTGCCTTTCAGATCATTCTCATCACCTCAGGAATTCCAATAAGGCAAATGTTTGCTTTTTTGGAGTGGTCCCACAATTCTCTCAGGGAATGATTCATCTTTGCTCTTCATTTCTCTTCATCTTTGAGTGTTTGAGAGCATTCAAAAGCTTTATCTTCAATGTCCAAGACCCTTGGACATTATCCTGCCTGTTCCCTCCTATTACTGAGGGATTCTACTGTATTTCTCAGATATTTGAGGGATGAAAATTCTTGTCTCAATTTGTCAAAATCTTTGGTGATTTTAGGGCACCACCTGTGGCTCAAAGGAATAGGGAGCCAGCCCCATATGCCAGAGGTGGCCAGTTCAAACACAACCTCAGCCAAAAACTACCAAAAAAAAAAAAAAAACCTTTGGTGATTTTATCTTTGAATTCATTAAATTCTTGAGACAACTTTTGAATTACTCCTTGAACTTCTAATTCCAATTTTACTTCAATTCATTTAATCTTATTTGCTATCCAAATTCTGAACTCAATTTCTGGCATCTCACCCATTTGTTTATAAATGGGATTTTTTGTTGCATCTCCTTTGTTGTACCTTGGGGGAGTTGATCTACTCTGGTTATTCATGTTGCCTGGGTTTTTCTACTGATTCTGTCCCATTGCTATTTTTCACCATTTGTTTAGAGAGGCTGGTAAGGTGGAATTAAATTGAGGGCTCCTGGAGATGTAGTTAACAAGCCCTTTACCAGAGTTCTGGGACTGGTGACTGTGGCTTTTCTCCTACAGTTTTACCAAGGTTCTGTTCAGTACTACAGCCTGAGACACTGGGGACCCACTTGGTATAATGGGGCTAGGTCAGTCTTATCCTCTATTTAGCTAGACTTTAAGCAATTCTAGTGGATCAATGACTTTGGGTTGAAATCTCAGCCATGAAGGAATACAAGCAATTATGACACCCTGCTCCCCACTGGCAATAACTGGGAGAAGAGAATCAGATCGTCCCTCTACAACCCAACCAGGGTATAACCTTGAAGCATCCCTGGATGATAGGCCCAAATCAAAAGTTCCAAACCAATTTTCCCAATGAGCACAAACTCAGATCAAGTGGGAGAGTTTAAAAGGTCTCCAGCAACTGGACAGCAGGGGTCCACTGGCAGCTCAAGTGTGACTCGCTCTGATCATCCGTGGAGTCAGAAAGGCCCACCCAGCAACAGAATTATTCCAAGGGGTCTGGTACCTCTTTTGCCACTTTGTGCCACTGTCACCCCCAGTCACTGGTTACCCCTCAGAGCTGCAGCTCAACTCTTTCTAATACTCAAGTAGACCAGATATTTGCACCTAAGTCAAAAAGAAGATAATGCCTCCCTGACTGGGCCATCTCACTGTGTGACCTGCAGGTGGGAGGAGTTCAGGCCTGATTCCCTCTGGTGATCAATGGAGACTGGGGAGTATTCCACCTACGTCTGTACCCAGCCGGGGGCATGGTGGAGGAGTATGGTTCTCTCCCTCAGAGATCATGCCTCTGCCATGGCCACACTCCACCTCTGGAACCCCTGCAGGTAGGGTCAGATTCCCTCTATGTTCCACAGAGTTGGGGAGGTGTTTCTCCCAAATTTGATCCTTGTGGAAGAAACTGTGGGGCCACCACCACTGTCAGGGGTGGTGCTGCCACTGTCTGGGGTGGTGCCACGGGTCTGGAGTACTACTGTGTGCAGGTTGCAGGGGCCAGCAGAGGGCAGAGGTGCTGGTCATGACCACATATTGCAGGAACTGGGTAAGGAGCTGGAAGGCTGAGCCACCGGCCTATGGCCACATGGGTGGGGGAGCCAGCAGAGAACTGGAGGGCAGAGCCACGGATCATGGGCTGCATAGGGGGAGCTGGTGGGCACTGCCCCATGGGTAGCAGAAGCTGGTTGAGTGCCCACAGGGCACCTCCAAGGTCCTCAGTGGTTGGTGGTGCAGGTCCTGTGCTATGATCCTTCTAATATGGGGCAAGTCTTTCTCCCCTTGTGACTCCCCATCTCTATTAAAGTTATAGTTTCAGTGCAAGTGCCCCACAGTCCATGAGATGCCCTGCCCCAGCCAAAATCCTTCAGACACTCCAGATTCTGCAGAGGGTAATCTTCCAGACCATCGGGGGGGAGGGGGGGATTTGGGAGTTAAGGAAGGTAGGGAGAATATTAGATCAACTTTTTCCCCAGGCAAGAGAGTGTCTGGGCTTGCAGCAGTATCTCTCTGTGGAGGGAGTCCCAACCTTCAGTCATTCTCATTCTCTACCCTCTGATGAAATAAAGTTCCCAGTTCACTACTTGCCTCTAGCTGCTCTCATGGGAGAGGAGGGAAAGATTTTGTACCTGAAATTTGTTTCCTTGGAGTCCTAGCTTGTCTCAGCAGGGATGATGTGAACCGATCAATTCTTTCTCTCAGTTCAGCTCCCTATCTTCTTCTTTATTGGGTTGGTTGTGCCATTATTGCTCCCTCTAGACAGGAGCCTCTGCTAAAAGCTAACTTCAGTTGGCCATCTTGCCTCCCTCCTCCCAAATTAATCTTTTTAATTTAATTTTCTAATTTTTTAAAGGACAAATTTTAGAACAATAAGCTGTCTATAAACTACCAATTTTTGATTGACACTAAAATTATTATCTGCAATTAAAAATGTCAAAAAAGGGGCGGTGCCTGTGGCTCAAAGGAGTAGGGCACCGGCCCCACATAAAGGAGGTGGCAGGTTCAAATCCAGCCCTGGCTAAAAACTGAAAAAAAAAAAAAATTATTAAAAAAGATAAAATACTTGCTTTTTTATTATATAAAATAGTCTATGAACCTTTCATAATTAAACCAATAAAGCACAGTAACAAAAATACTCAGAAAATAAAAACAAGAGCAAGCACACACAGCTCTAGTAACAAAATTAATAAAACTGGCATAACTTGGAAAAATAATACAGTGCTTAATTCAAGCTTTATTGAACAAAGAGTAAGTTGAATAATTAAATTTTTGCACAAACCAAAAATCCATATGTATTAGAAATGACTAAAAACAAAGCCGTGTAATTTAAATAATAATATTTATTTTTTCTCTTTAAGGTTTGATAATATAATATGGAGAAACAAGTACTTAAATTTTTTTTCATAAAAATGTAAGCTACTGAAGTTGTCTTAAATTACATTCAAAAATCAATAGGAAAATCCTTTTATATTGCAATTTTAGTTCTGTTTATATAGCCATCAAAAATGCATGAACCCTATAGATATATATTTATTTAGTTGTGTGTGTGTGTGTGTGTGTATTCCTTAATTTATTCATCAATCAAGATGTTACCCAAAAGCATTAACTGAAGTTTCAGATCTTGTAAGGTCTACATGTTTAGAATTACAAATAAAAAAGAACTATTTCTATCAAATGTGCAGTCTGGTCTTTGTACAGAATATTTTTACGATCTTGTCTTGATTGTGCTGGGTCTTCACTGTATAGATAATGGGGTTGAGGGGTGCTCAGACTAGTAAATAAAGGTTAGACCAGGTGATATGTACATTTGATGGGATGTAAGATCCAGATCTGTGACTAAAAAGGGAAGAAAAGACAAGAAGATAGAATTGGAAGAGGACACATATAGAGAGAATACATGTATTAAATGCTTTAAACCATGTGTCTTTCTGGGGAAGGTGGAAAACAGTGATAAACATAGGAGAGGATGATGAAAATGAAGTCAAGTCCACCAACAATAAAAGCTCCAAGGAAAACATAGAACTTATTGATGTTTCTATTGACTTAGAAACATGTCCAATGGCAAGTTTCACCAGAGTCATGTGCTCACAGTATGTGTGAAATATTAACATGGTTTGGTAAAATTATAAGTGGCATGTTATAAGCAATAGGCAAAGGATTGCCAGAACTGCAAACCACAATGTAACCTCAACACCAATGCAAGTGACTACTTGTCCTGTGAATATTGTAGCATACCTCAGAGGATAACAGATAACTACATAGCAGTTCAAAGCCATGGCCAGCAGGACTCCTGATTCAATACCGGAATGTGTGGATGAGCCACATCTGATAGAGGCAAGCATCAAAATAGGTCTCTGGCAAGTGGAACCAAAAAAATCCATCCAAGCATTTGGGCATAATGTTGGTGCTAAGTGCAATGTCTCTTGTTCCCAACATGTCTAGGAGGATATACATGGACTCATGGAGGCTGGGCTCATATTTGATAATAATCAAAAGTAGAGAATTTTCAATCAAACCAATGATGTACATAGCACAAAATTGAATCCCAATCAAACATATTACAAGTTCCAGACCGGGGATCCCAATGAATGTCAGCACAGAGGGCATGAATACTATGTTATTTCGAATAGTCAAGGTAGTCCACAGGTTGTATAAAGAGAACAAAGCTTGCCAAGCAGTACATCTCTCTACTGTTATAGATCTTATGCTTATCCAGTCACATCCAAATTTTCCAGAATTAGGAGAATCAACTTCACCAGCATATTTATTATTATCTTACGTGAAGAAAAATTTCCAACAGACCTACATTAAGAATCACCAGTATGCACCTGAACAAAACCAGCCATCCACATTCAGTAATTTCTGTAATGAATATTGAGTATTTGAATCTCATTTCTATAATTAGACTTTGATGACCACCCTGCTTAAATGTGCTCTACTTCCCCTAATTCATTTTCTCATTCATCTTCTCATCTTTCTATGTAAAGTAGAAAATAGTACATACAAATATTCATACACACACACACACACACACACATAGTGTGTGTGATAATTTAGAGTGATAATTTAGACCAAAAACTCCATCAAATCAAAATGTACTTTAATCCCAAATTTTCAAACACAATTTTGCTGCAAGACTCAGACTCCACCCTGTAGACAGTAGAAAACACATAATAGATGCTTAATTTTGGTGCATTGCCAATGCATTTCTGACTCAAGAGACAGAATCTTATGCAAAAATTCTTCAGTTCAGAAAGGTACCTCAAGCCCCTTGCTCCATACTCTTTTCCACAAACTAGAGGGTAAAGACACTAAAATTATTATTTAATAAAATTAAAATAATTTAAGAATCTCTGGTATAGGAGAAAATATTCCTAGTAGGCTATTACCAAGAGAGTCATAAAAATGTTGAAGTAGTCAGTGGTAAAGAGAAATGAATGAGCTTGAAAGCCTTAGTTTCCCTAAGAACATGATGATAGCAGTCATAACCCATTCTCAGAAATCAACCAATTTATTATTAAAGAAGGAATTAGAAAATTATATTTTCTTATTTTCTGGAAAAATTCAAGTGATAAAAATATGAGGGAATTGGTATTTATGAGAATAATTTAAGAAGTTCATGAGGAATAATTGACAAAAAGGTACATTCAGGTGAAAGAACATTGGGAGAAACTGAGAGAGAAAAGTCTCAAACACAAAAGTCTTATTGTAATGTAAAAACTATGGCTGGGGACCTGTCACACCTTTCATTAACTATATGTCAGCCAAATAATACAGTTTAATTTTATACCTAACAAAAGTATGGCTCCATGAGGATTACTAAGTAAAAGCAGAGAGGTTAGCTAAGTGATTTGTTGTCTAAATAAAGGTGATCTCTCAATTTTGCATATGTATTGTTGTCCTAAGCATTTCTGAATATTATTCCATAATTTAAGTCTTCACAAATATTGTTCTGGAGTTTTCCACAGTCCTTATGGATGATAATAATTACAGATGTTAAACTTAGAGTGATTTGGAGGTTATTCTACTGTTGGGGCTCAGAAAATAATACCCCTATGAATTGAGTGTGACAAGTCAAACTAAAGCAGTAACTTCAGGTCTTTCTGGTTTCTCCTTCTCCCTTCCTGCTTTTTAATACCTCTGCCTTTCCCTAAACATGGGAGGAGGCTACTCTATAATTTTTCCTTATCTACCTAGAAACTGAATTCACAATGAGGAACACAATTGACTCCAATCCCTTCCTTGATATTTAGTTAACCAAAGAAATGACCATCTTTGTCTTTTTTAACTTTAATTGCTTTAAATCCACTTACATTTGAAAATAAGATTGCAACCCCTTCCTCTTTCTTACTTCCATTTGCTTAAAATACTGTTTCCCACCCCTTAACCCTGCATCTTGATTTGTCCCTCAAGGTGAGGTATGTTTTCTGAAGTCAGCATGTGCATGGCCTATGCTTTTTGATCCAATCAGCCAACCTGTGCCACTTCAGTAGAGAATTTAAGCCATTAATATTTATTGAGAGAATTGGTAACTGTGGTGGCATTCATCTTATTTTGTGAAAGTCTATTGCTTAGTTTTATCCTTTGCACCATGTAGAAGAAAAAATTTAACCTTTAGCTTCTGGGTATTTACTTTGCTGTTGGTTCATTGTGATGGTCAGTGTTGAGAATAGGTCTAAGTATTTCCTATATAGCTGGTATTGTGGCAAATTTTCTCAGTTTTTTGAGTATCTGCAAAAGATTTTATTTCTCCATTAATTTTGAAGTTTAGTTTAGCAGAATATAGAATTCTGGTCTGAAAATTCTTTTGTTTGAGAAGGTTAAAGGTTAGATGAACATTCTCTCTTGGCTTGTAAAGTTTCAGTTGAAAAGTATGCTATCACCCTAATGGCTTTGCCCCTGTAGGTCAATTAGTACTTATTCCTGGCTACTTGCAGAATTTTTTTCTTGTGTCTTGACTTTGTACATGTTTATCTCAATATGTCTCAGACAATCTCTGTTTGAGTTGAGATGACGTGGGGTATGACATCCCTCTAAAAGGAATATGTTGGAACCTTTAGTGTCATTGCCAGGAACCCTAACACCCATTTATATAACTGTACAGATCCTTTAAACAGATACTAAATAAAGATAGAAAGAACCTAAATGAGACCCTAGAACAAATGGACTTAATATACACATACAGAGCACACCTAATAAAAAACCATGAGATGAAATGAAAATATTACAGCCCCCTGATCTTTGATAAATTAAACAAAAAATTCATTTTATCATAAGGACATTTGGGACAACTAAGAAAAGAATCCTTATTGAATAAATAGTGTTGGGACAACTGGATATCCATATGTAAAAAAATGAAACTGGACTCGCAGCATTTGACACTCACAAATATTGATATAAGACGGATGAAAGAATAAAATCTAATGTATGACACACACAAAAATCCTCAAAAAAGTGTGGGAAAAACACTTGAAGATATTGGTATGGGAAAGATTTTATGAAGACTTTTGTAGTAGTTGAAACAGCAATACAAATAAACAAATGGGACTTAATTAAACTGAAAAGCTTCTGTATAGGTAAGGAGGCAACAGCCAAAGAAAATAAACAACCTTAAGAATGGGAAAAGATATTTGCATATTATGAATCAGACAAAGGCTTTATAGCTAGGATTTACAGAGAACTCAAATTGACAGAAAAAGAACTAATAATCCCATAAATTACTGGACAAGAGATATGAATAGAACCTTCCCTAAGGAAGATATACAAATGATTAACAAACATGAAATAATGACCATTGTCCCTAATCATTAGAGAACTGTAACTCAAAACCACACTGAGATATCACCTAACCCCAGTGAGATTGGCCCACATTACAGAGTTCCAAAGCTGCAAATATTTGCTTGGATGTGGAGAGAGGGGAACATTCTTACAGTGTTGATGGGACTGCAAATTAACATAGCCTCTTTGGAAATAAGTATGGAGAATCCTCAAAGAACTCAAATTAGATCACCCATTTGACCCTGCAATCATAGTACTAGACACCTACCCAAAAGAAAAAAAATCATTTTATCACAAGGACATTTGCACCAGATTATATATTGCAGCTCAACATACGATCTCCAAGATTTGGAAATAGCCTAAATGCCCATCAAGTCAGGAAAGGATTAACAAATTGTGGTACATGCACACCGTGGAATAATATTCAGCCATAAAAAAGATAGTGACTTCAAATCTTTTGTAATAGCCTGAATTGGGTTGAAACACACTCTTCTTAGTAAAGGATCAAAAGAATGAACAAGCAATTATTCAATGTACTCAATAGTAATATGAAGCTAGTAATGATCTGATGCATCCCCACATAGGAGAAAAAATAATTTCAATTCAAGTTAGGGGGAGGCATAATGACAGGTGGAGAGGGAAAGGGTAGGAGTTGGGGGTACTCTCACTGAATGGGTGCAGACTGGGGGTGTTTGGCACATCTTTTGTGTGTGGGATATAACCACAAGAGGGCCTCTACCTAACAAAATCAAACATTTTGACTGGTTGTTTGTGCCCTCATATACCCAACCTAAAATAAACTTGAAAAAAAAAATAATTAACCAAAGAAAATTAAAACTCATGTTGCAGAGGATGAGAGTGAAGAAAATTAAACACTACACCGACAGCCCAGGTGAACATCAACTATTGCCTTTTCTCAGGTCCTATTCACCTCTACTCTTCCCTATGAAGAATAGTACATAGGATCTGTACCCCATTTGGTTCAATACCAAATTACCAAAATTAATTAATAATTAAAAATCAATACCAAAAATACCAAATTAATTACTCTCTTGTGATTTCCCATGATTATACATATTAATAAATATGCTTTTTATCTTGTTAATTTATCTATTTTCAATTCATCTAAACAGGCTTAGACTTCAATCTTGAAAGGAAAAGTGTGAACATACTTACACACTCATTGTCCTCCTTTCTTTCATGTAAGACATTAGCAAGATTAAATTACTTCTCCAATGACATGATGCTAACTATCTTTAATATCATGTTCTTCCAGAGAAGATTCTCCAATGTTTCATTATTGTTCTTAAATTGTGTTTCATAGAAGTTCAAAATCAGACTCTAGGAAAAATAGATTTATACTCTTCACTTTTATAATTTGAATTTTATTTTCACATCTACTTTTATTGGCTGTACTTGTGTCTGTACTTCAAGATATGTCATTTGACTTTCACTTGACTTTGTACACGTTCCTACCTATAACTTAGTACCCAGAAGCAGCAGTGGGAAGTGACTGCCACAAGAGAAAGATTGTTCTCTGATAATCTCAGTTGTGGAAGATTTGCATTTTCTAACATAATTTTTCCTGATGACCAAGCTACTCCCAAGGTCTAAGATGGAGGTTCAGGCCAGAAAAAGAGGTACCCTTTCTTAGAGCTTTCTTGCTCCATTCCCAGGGGAGCTGGCATATCTTGTGTGGTCAGGAGATGGCAGTAGTGTTTCTCATATAATGGGAGACTGGGTTTTATCTTGTTGTCCCTTGTGTGACAGAGAAAATGGACACTAAAATGGGAGATAACATAGATCAGAAATCCATTTCTTGCTTGGAAAAAAATTGTACAGTTTTATTCTTCATTTTGTAAGGAATGAGAATTGAAAACAAGCAATATTGCCTCATATTTCCTGTTGATTGTCTCTTGGAAATTAAAAGGATTTTCATATAGTACTTCAGTGACTCAAACGATAAGGAATATGTTTGGCAGTGGTATGCAGAACAGGATTAATAATGCAGTGGGCATGGTAGGGAGTAAGACTTGCTAAAAAAAAGGGAAGAAAATCAGCTATGCACAGATGATTTATTTTTTATTAAGAAAGAAGATGAGGATAGTCCTTCTTAGACAAGAAGACCTTGAAGAATTTCTCAAGAAATTACCTCCTGGTATATATATTTAATATAGACCTTAATTTAAAATACATACATGTTTTGACTTTTACTTTCTCATTATGTAAACATAATTAATGCATAAAAGTATAAAAAATACCTATAATCTTATCATTGAAAGTTATTCTTTTGGCCCACTACTCTTTAATAGCTTCCTTTTACAAACTATGGTTACTTTAGATACATATTTTTTACTTCATATTATAATTATTTTTACAGTTTATAAAAATAATTAAAAATATATTAGTTTCCTATTTTGTCAAGAAGAATGTTTAGTTAACATTGCACGTATAAATGTTGGACATACTATTATGTTAAATTAGCTTAAAAATTCTACAGAGACCATAGGCACCGACTGTAGACTTGATTGTAAGAATCTGGGCTGCACCATTATGGTCATTATTTTCCTTGTCTGATCCTGAATTCTAATCATAGTTCTTAAAGCATAGCTTCATCTGAAGAAGTACTTGCTAAAGAAATCAAAACACATTAGGGGAGATTTTTACTAAGAATATCAAAATACTGTGTATCTTCTGTTAAATTAATTTATTTCTAAAGTACTACATCAGGAACTTGTTCACCTATCATTTTCTCTGGGGGGTTTTGGCAAATATATTTACAATAAAATTTTAAGAACTAAATAAAACTTAGTAGCTAAAAATTGATGCTATCTATCATTCTCTTTCCTAAGAGAAGCATCAATACAACTGAATCTCTTCTCTCTGTTTCAACAGCATTTTCTACCTTTCCAGAGATGGTCAATATCTATACCTGATGACTATTGCTTCCTACAGGTTTATTTATATTTTTCCTAACTCACTTTTTCTTATTCTTATAATATTCCAACAAAACTTTGATGCAATCATGTACATCTAATGTGTTGATCTCACTTTATTTCTACTAACCTTTATCTCTTTCATAACTCATATAGCATCTTAGTTTAATTACTAGTATTCAACTTTTTATCCCATCTGATCCTATAATATTTCAGTTAATCTTTGACAGAATCCAAATGTGCATTTCGTCTATTTATTCTCCCCTACAAATAAATATGAATAAAGAAAAAAAATACACAAGGGTAATGGGACTTATTTTAAATATATGACAAATGATATCAAGTTAGTCTTTAGTGAGGTTAGTATATAAAAGCTAATGATATCCACTATCTAACAACTGAAGAGATAAATAAAATGTGGTACATCCATAAGATAGAATATTATTCAGTGTTAAAAGAAATGCATTATTTGTATAAAGTACATGGATGATCCTTTAATATATTACATTAATATGAAAATCATTGAAAATGTTTTAAAGAAGACAAAACAAAAGGTCACATATCGCATGCTTAAATTAATTAAAGAATTTATTGATTGATTGAGACAGGGTCTCATTCAGTCGCCCTGGGGTTGGGTGTCATGGCATCACAGATCACAGCAATCTCAAACTCTTGGGCTAAGCATTCCTCTCGCCTCAGCCTCCTGAGTAGCTGGGACTACAGGCTCCTGCTTCAACACCTGGCTTTTCTTAGAGACAGGGTCTTGAGCTTGCCGAGGCTGGTCTTGAACTCCTCAGCGTAAGCAATCCACCCACCTTAGCCTCAGAGACTGTTAGGACTATTGGCGTGAGCCACCATGCCTGGCTGCATGCTTTATTTATATAAAATATCCAGAAAAGAAAGTTCATAAGATGCCCCCTCCCTCCATTCCTTCCTTCATCCTTCACTTAAACAAAAAAAAAAAAAAAAGAAAAAAGAAAAGAAAAGAGAAAAGTCATAAGATGGAAAATAGATCAACTGTTGCTAAGACTTGGTAGAAAGGGAAGCAAAAGTAGTGGGAATAAACTTGGGGTTAATCATTTTAGGTTGATAAATTATTCTGGTATTAGATGCTGAAGAGCCTTGCATAGCCATTACAATACAAAAGAAATCACGGAATTGTACACTTTGAAAAGACAGATTGCATAGTACATGAATTCTGTCTTAATAAAAAATGAATAAATTGATAAAGAATACAGGAGTGTTTCATTATTTCACTTAGCAGGCTTCCCAATACACAGCTCTGCCCAAAGTCATTGAGCTGGTCTCAGCTAGAGGATCACCAGCTATACAGTACAGCTATTCTGGCCCCCTGCTGTCTTTGTTTCTGCCTCTCTGCATTTGATCCTGTGATTACTTTTATCTGGGCCTTAATTCACAAAGTATGAGACTTGAGACTGCATGCTTAAGTTATGTTTTAGGTCAGATCTGTGTTATGTGGCTGGTGAGTACTTTGTCAGTTATTCCTCCCAGCAAGTCTCTGAATATGAAACTATGAATCTCACACAAGAAATACTGTGTCTATTGTTATACAGGATGTTGAAGGCAGGGTGCTGAAAAAATTCAGGCATGCCTTCATGATCATTGCCTTATCTTGAATTCTGATTGTAGTTCTCAAAGAATAACTTAATATGAAGAAATATTTGCTAAAATCTCAAAATACATTAGAAGATATTTTTACTAAGATTATCAAAACACTGTGTATTTTCTGTTAAACTAATTTATTTCCCAAGTACTACATCAGGAATTTGTTCAATTATCTTTTACTCTTATTTGGAAATATATTTGTAAAAAAAATTTAAAAAATAAAGCATAGTAAAGTTTAAAAAATTTATGTTACTTACCAGTCTGTTTCTTAAAGGAAGTATCAATACACTGAAACTTCTGTCAATTTTTTGTCTATACTTATATAACCATCAAAATATGCTCATATCATCAAAAACACTGAATATTATCTTACTGGAAAAAACTTGGCATACATAGCCCTAATCTTATTGTAACCTCCAATTTTCTTTATTCCATACTCTCAAAAACACTAAATAAACATTACCAGTTATAATTACATAATAATACCACTGTTTTGAATGGTAATAAAATTTCAGCAATATATAATATTTTAAATTGTTCACTCTATAGTACTTTTGCTGCACAGTATTCTTTTCCAAATGTATTAATAGTATGAATATAAGAATGGCAATAATCAATAGGAAATAATATTTATACTTTATTAAATCATAAATTCAATACTCTAAGTTTGCATAAAATTTTGTAGGATGCCAGTTTCTATACAACCCATGGGTATGCCCTGTGCTTAGCAGTGACAAGAGAATGAAAGAAATAGACAAGGGACAAGGTGGGATTTAAAAAGAATGGGCCTGGGGCGCCAGCGCCACCTAATGCAAGGAATAGTGAAATCCCCATGTTCTGGGTTAAATCAGTATTTATTGTATAAATTGTCTTCAAATCAGCAAATCACTGATCACAATGAAAGCTGAAAGCAACGCTATACATCATCATTCTTACAGTATTTACCACTTTAACTTAGCTACACTTTAACTACATCAGATAAAGTGCTCTTTAACTACTTACACTCTACTGTATGTTATTTATAACTAAAGAATTAGGAAGCAATCAGTAGGACAAAGAACAAAGATTAGAATCAGAATGTGAGAGCAGACAGCAGGATTGACCATGCACACAGTTACCACAGGAGGTAATCAAGTCTCAGGGTCTCTGTTGGCAGACAGGCTAATGCCATAACTATATTGGGATCAGGGGAGAAAGAAGTTGTACTTCTTGTCTAGCCCCAGGAGTATGTTCCTCTAATCAAGAAGCCAGCTGAATTTATGTTCACCGTACATCTCTTAACAACTCATTTGTCCCTAGAGAACTTTGTACAGGCTCTCTGTGGGGAAAAATAAGACCTCAGCAAGACTTTTCTTGTCTTTTTTTTTAATTAATTTATTTTTATTGTTAAATCATAGCTGTGTACATTAGCGCAATCAAGGGGTACAATGTGCTGCTTTCATACACAATCTGAAGTATTCTCATCAAACTGTTTAACGTAGCCTTTATGGCATTTTCTTAGTTACTGTATGTAGGCATTTGTATTCTGCATTTAGCAAGTTTCGCCTGTACCCATTCCAAGATGCATCATAGATGTGGCCCCACCCATTACCCTTCCTCCACCCAAACCCCCCTCCCTTCCTCTTCCTTGGCCCTTTCATTCCAAAGACTGTGCTGCTGTTGTCCAGCAGATTTTTGGGGCTCCTGACACACATTGTGGTCTGTGTACATAGTCTTTTCAATATCCACGACATCTATCTTTCCTTTATCCTATTTCTCATAATCCGCATTCCCTGATTCTTCTCAAAAAAATTTTCATAAAAATCTAATTTATGTAAGTACTTCAAAAGGGTGCCCTCATCTGCCTCAACTCACTCAGCCTGTCCTTCCACATTTCCACTCACAGAATAATACCTCAATGTTTAGGAACCAATGCTAATCAGTAAATCTCAGTATGAATTTGTGTTTTTAAATATAACAGAGGTTTCTAGATCTCTCTGTCCAAAGCTCATTTTCTAGTGTCCTTTGATAAAACAATTATTTCTGTAAATGTGCACTTGTAAGAATATCCAAAACCTGAAGGAGTTAAGAAGTTGACTATGAAGGCACTGCCTATGTCAGTGGTTCTCAATCTTCCTAATGTCACAACCCTTTAATACAGTTAAAAGGGTTCGCCACCCATAGGTTGAGAACCGCTGGCCTAGGTGTTTTCCCTCATTCTCTCTAAGGAGCAGTCATCCTAAGTGTTGAAATCACTTATATTCAGCATCTTCTGGGATCCAGGATTCACTCTATGGGTACTGTAATTTTGCACCTACATTAGTCTCACCTCTCCTACAATTTCAGACTGACTGTGACAAAAGAAAGAAGATCAAATCCAGTTTCCAGATTGGTAAGAACATAACTATTGAGAATCATAGTTCTTTATTAAATCCCTGAAACATAGATATCAACATGACTATGAAATGACCTCTACAAATGACTTAATGTCTTCTATGATAACCAGGCATTAATTTTACACATACAGGCATGATTTGGAATTTATTTCACCACAATTTCAACATGAATAGCCAGAATGTTATTTTCTTTTCCTCTTTGTATTTTCAAGCTGTGTTATTAGAGTATCATAAGCCAACAATCACTCTTATCTGATATTAATAATATGAAGTACTGAAGCAGAAAGTGACAGCGGTATTGTGGATATGGACACTAATGTGTCTGGTGAAGTCAAAGGTCTAATAACAAAGACATGTTCTATAAAGGCATAACTTAGTAAATGCACAGAGAAAAATTGACTTCTGAAAAAAATACAAAGAGTGGTTTCACATCTAATAAGCAATTGTACTAACCTATCAGTCTTGGGATAGTCATTACCTCAGGATTTTCACAAATGAATCTTAATTAACTGTTCCATACATCTTTCCTACAGAATGTTCTATCTTTGTAGATTGATGTCTGTTCGATCTGCTTTCAGTATCAATAACTCTACATTTCTTCTTAATGGAGTTTTCCGGCCTGGAAAAAGAGTACCCTTGGCTCTCCATCCCTTTCTCCTGCATTTATGTGATTGTACTCTCTGGAACTGCCTGGTACTGCATTTAATCTGCACAGGGCCAAGCCTGCACGAGCCCATGTTCTACTTCCTGGCCATGCTGGCTCTCACCGACCTGTGCATGGGGCTGTCCACAGTATTCACAGTGTTGGGGATCCTATGGGGCCTCAGCCAGGAGATTAGTTTGGATGCCTGCATTGCTCAGGCCCTTTTTGTTAATGGTCGGTCTGGCATGGAATCTGGAGTACTCGCCATTGCTTTTGATCATTTTACAGCAACCTCTAACCCTCTGAGGTATGCATCTATACTTACCGGTACCAGGATCATCAAAATTGGGCTGGGGGTTTTAGTTAGGAGTTTTGTGTTAATCATTGCTCCCTTAGTTCACCTAAAGTTTTTCATTACTGCTATTCCCGTGTCCTTTCCTATTCTTTCTGTCTACACCAAGGTCTAGTAAGACTAGCTTGCTCTGACATCTGCTTCAACAGTTTCTATGCCTTGGCTCTAGTGATTTTTACACTTTCGTTTAATTCTGTGTTAATTCTCATATCCTACATTCTGATCCTGCTCTCTGTTTTGGCTATTGCATCCCGGGAGGTGCGACTCAAGACTTTATAGACCTGTGTCTCCCACATCAGTGCTGTCCTGGTTTCCTACATCCCAATCATTTGGGGGTTTGACCATGATATACTGTTTGGGAAGCACCTCTCTCCTGTGATCCACGTCCTCATGGGCAAGATCTATATCATCTTCCCACCTCCGATGAAACCTGTCATCTAAATTGTCAAGACCCAACAAATCCGTACCAGGATCCAGTGGTAGTTCACTAAGAATTCTGAGAGATAATTGCAGTTTAGATAAGGTAATTAGTAATTTGAAGAAAAATGACTAATACATAAATGATTTCTACCAATAATAATTTGTTTTTCCATAATGCTATATATGTTAAAAGCATGTATACAGTCTTTTTTTATTTAGTCCACCAAGGCCAGAGAAATAGACAGAAAAACTTCTACTTTCCTATTTCCTTATTTTTAAATTAACTATAATCTTAAATAAAGTGAAGTATGTACAGTGGTGTGTCAATTACCACTGCCTAGGAAGTGAATATATTTGTAGTACAGTCCTTACTTTCTAAATTCTATTTCAGTTTTTTCAGTTTACTTTTATTTTTGGCTATAACCATTATATGTGTACATTTACTGTGCATGACATAAGCAGTTTTTATGTATTTTTAATACATGTCATAAATTGACTCTCTTAAGGTCCTTCAGATCTTTTCTACCTTTACTGAGAAAAACTACCCCTAAATATCATTCTTTCTTGTCTAATAGAATAAATGATGTTATGAGACTGAATTAAATGTTTACGTGCAAATGATTTGGTGAATTACAACACAGCAGTTATAACATTTCTACATTTTCTACCTCGTACTACCAAATACACAGATTTGTTCTTTGTAGTGAATACAGCATAGTTAGAATATGCATAAGACTTGGCAATTGACTTTTAATCTTTGTGACAGCATACATAAAATTTTAAGGGCAGTTTTATTAACCCCTTCATTTTATAGAATGTATGCCGAGGCAAATGATATTAAGTAAGACTCAGCTGCCATGTTTGGGTAGAATCGTTTTATGTAGAATCTTTTGAACACACGTTTCATCCCTAAGTCTTATCCTCCTCATGTATAGAATTAGCAGGGTTAACTTGATCATCATATCTGAGAATCTGGTTCTTACTTTTTTTCCAGTTACTGAAAAACCAAAATTCAAAACCATTTATCAGCCGCAAGTTTTTTTCTATACTGTCACATCACCATGCTATGTGCTGGCTAGTCCTGACTGGGACAGAAGAGTTATCAGTTATCAGCAGAACTTCAGTGCAGTTAAGCTTCTCAGGTAGGTGGAAATAAGTTGTACACAGTAATAATAAGTACATAAAATTCCATTAGCAATAGTCCAAAGAATGCTAACATATTTAATTTTAGATTCTAATATTAGGTGTGTAACCTGTTACTTTATCTTTTAATTAGTGAACACTCAAAATATTCATGAACACAAATTTATTATTATATTTTTTGATCAAAACCTAGGAGCTCTTGTTTGCGACACTTCCCTTTCTATGTTGTCACCACACACACCCAAGAAGATTCCCACAGCTCAGGTGGCCTACAAAGCTCTTCCTTTATTTTATTCTCCTTGAATTGATTTCTCTCTCTCTCTCTCTCTCTCTCTCTCTCTCTCTCTCTTTCTTTTTAGCTTCCTATAAGACTACTTCTGTTTTCTGGAATATCTGTCTCTCCTGTTCTCCTGTGAGAGTCCTTGTCCTCTCCTAGACTACTTCTTAAAGATCCCACTTACAAATCATTGTTAATTCACTTTTACCTGCTATAGTTCTAGAGAAGGTAATGTAGTTTCTTTTGCTATTAAATTTGAGAAATAAAAGCAGGAAAAATATTTCCCATTCATATATGACAGTGATTAAAGACATATGAGATCCCTGTCATATAAACACACTGATGTTTATGTTAAACATGTTTAATGTATAATAGAATTATGATTCCTATGTCACAATAACTCTCTGAGTTATCCAAGGACAATAGTATTATCCTTTTTCTAAATGTCAAGTGAGTTTTGCTAAATTTAAATTTTATATGTTATTTTTTATGAGTATTTCTTTTTTTCTTTTTAATCTTGTTTTGTTGCTGTTGTTGTTTAGTTTCTCTACATCAATGTTTCTAAGTGTGAGGTTTCTAACATTGAAGCCTATATATAAAAAGTATCATATTATGAGTTTCTACCTCAATTATTTTGTTATGAAAAATAACTGGAAGATACATTAGGCCAAAATGAGTTCATATATAATTATGAAAAAGAAAAAAGTTAAAATAAATCTAATTCATAAATTGCTTACTCTTATATTAACTATTTAATTATTTTATAACTTAATTGATAACTCATAATTATAAATTAGCTTTTTCTTAATTTATTATGTGTGTATGTATGGATAATAAGGTTACATCTATACATATATGTATATGTGTACATGTATATATATTTAGAACCATATACGTATATATAATCATCATTAAATAGATTCTATATTATAATTTACTTACACACTAAATCTTGTATATAGCATCAAAATCAATATTCACAGTGCTTACATAACCCCTACTAGACATGCACAAAGAAGTAAAATATTTTGTTTGTCAAAGTGCATGTTCTAAGCTGAGGAACAGCAATGGGATACTCCACCTTCTTGGTACAGTTATCATACCGTCGTAGAGGGTATTAAGCCTAGAACATGTACACAATCTGACTATGTATCTTCATCATCACTTATTAGAGATCACAAACATTATAGTTATTTATTATTCTCACTTTGTTTTCGAAATGTTGGCAGTAGTAAGAACAATGCAAATAAATTTATCTAGCTCAGAAAGCACTGACTTAGATAGTAGGATTAAATTTAGTACAGAATTATTTACAGTTTCTTCCTTACTCTTGCATTTAAAATATCTATGTTGGTGTATTAAATGAATACATTAACAAAATAAATTCATCCAAAATAATAAAATTCATGCAGATACAAGAGTTTTGAGGATGTAAGAGACAGAATAAAGGAATTGATGATAACATGCTGTTTAGTATCAGAGTCCACTATAAGCTGCATTTTCTATTCATTTTATTTAATTGCTTAAAATATCCTTGGTTAATAACTTTCCAGGTATGACAGTCAAGAGGAATTCTGGCGTTCCAATTTACTATGTGTGGTTGACTCCAAAGTTGATTTATCGTATCGTATATTTATTCTTCTTATCCAGCATTCTAAATTTTGAACGTTTTATTTGTACATTAATATGTGCTCTTTCACTCATCCCAGGTGCCAAACTATATTGCTTTTTGTTGAACAGCATGTACTTCTTGGTTATTCTTTGATGCCTTTGCCAGAATTCTTCCCTCAGAAATGCACTTCAGAGAAAATAATCCCACTCCATTTTCCAAAGACCATCTCAAATAATTATCCTACCAAATAACTGAACCTCAATATTGAATGTGAATGTATGGCCTTATGTGACCATAACTCCCTGGGTATTTTTTACAGTTCTACTAACATACATCAAAGTCATATTTTGCACTCTTGTTATTTTGATATATGACATATTTTCAAAAGTATTAAAGTTGCTTAATAATATAGAGTGTGTCTTGTATTTTGTACCAGGAGCATTGCACTGTGCAAAGACTAGCTGTTATCAGTGTGGATTGTAACTATCTTTGTTACCGTGATAAACCCTTCTCCACCTCTACCAGCCTGAACTTTAAGTTTACCTCATGTCTGCTCATCTAGAGACTATACATGGGTCATTACAAAAATTTTGTGATATACAGAAATCACGAAATGTAAAATCCATGTGAATGGAAGGAAATAAAACCCTCCTAGCAGTAGCAATAAGCTGAGCAAGTTCAAACTTGCATAGGTGAATCACAACGGACTGTGTTGAGTATGTTGCTTAGAAGTGAAATAATGGACCATAACGCACTGTCTCAAAACTTTCATAGTGAGCCATATATTTCTCATTCATTCCTTTTTCTTTGTGACCATGTGACTCGATTTAGGCTAATTGGAAAAAGGATGTAGATTACTTCTTATTCTTTGCAAGACTGAAAATGCTTAAATTAAATTCTGAATGTGGAATGGAAGAAATTGATAGATTGATGATGGAAAATACTGGAAAGAATAGGGAGCAAGTAGAACACTCAAAACCTGCTATACTAGAATTTACTCCTTCTGTCTGTATGATTTTACCCAATAATCAACCTCTTTTTATCCCTCCCGAACACCCAAAGTTCTAGGGTTCTATATTGTAGTAGAATGACGATAGTTTGTAAGAATATATTGCATATTTCAAAACAGCTACTGGAGAATATTTGAAATATGCCCAACACAAAGAAATAACAAATATTCAAGGTGAACCATATCTTTAATGACCTGATTTGCTTATTTCACATTGTATACATATATTAAAATATCACAGTCCTCCTATGAATATCTACAAATATTATGTATCAATGAAAAATAAAGAAAAACTATATTTATAGTGCTATAGTGCTATAGCTATAAATTACTAAATAACTTTGTTCCAAAATAACTTTCAAAAATATATTTAATTAGATGTGTAATCCAATGCATCTCCTCGAATTACCAGTACTATGTAAAATAATGCCCATAATACCTAGCTTCTCACAAAAAGAACATAAAATGAATCAATGGTGGTATATATTCTCACAATTAAATGTTATAACACAAAAAGAAGAGCCAAAGGGGACAAACATATAGATGACTCTCACAAACATAAAATTGTGTGAATATCCAGGGAACGGCAACACATGCCTATGATCCCAACTACTCTGGAGGTGGGTCATGTGAACCCAAGAGTTAAAGACCAGTGCGTTAAGAGGATGACACAACTGACATTGCATATTAAAAAAAAAAAAAAGACGGCCTGGCATGGTGGCTCACAACTGTAATCCTAGCACTCTTGGACACTGAGGCAAGCAGATTTCTTGAGCTCATGTGTTCTAGACCAGCCTGAGCAAGAGCGAGACCTTGTCTCTAAAAATAGCCATTAGTTGTGGCTGGTGCCTGTAATCCCAGCTATTCAGAAGGCTAAGGCAAGAGAATTGCTTGAGCCCGAGAGTTTGAGGTTGCTGTAAGTTGTGAAGTCACAGAACTCTACTTGGGTGATGAAGTGAGACTCTACCTCAAAAAAAAAAACAAAAAAAGAAAAACCTTGAGTATAATATTAATCACTTACACATATATACTACTTCAAAAAGAAGGACAAAAGTGGAATGGTTAAAGCAAAATAGAAATTTAAATTTAAAGGTTAAAAATTAATAAATAAAATAAAAGGACTAGATTTAAAAACAAGAGAAAGGAGGAAAATAGGAAAGGAGAATATGCAAGCATAGAAGAGCTATTATGTTAATGTAAGAAGCAGATTTGAAAGTAAAAATGAAATAGCTAGTAATTAGAAGGATATATTCTATGGTAAACATTTTAGCTTAATTAGGAAAAAACAACAACTCCAAATGGCTTACTTAGTAATATTTATAGACTTAAAATAGAGAAAGCAGGTATTGAAAGTGGTCAGATGTGATAATATACAAATCTACGATCACCCTTGAGAATATTCACTTATTTCTTCATAGTCTTCCTTCAATAATATGTTTGTCTTCTGTACCTTATAGTAACTGTTCATTTGAAGAAATAATTATTCCGTCTGTGTATAATTGGCTGATTATTTCAAAAAATTAACACAAAATGATGTGCTGTGATAGAAAGTTTTAGAAGTATTCAAATTTTATTTTGGATAATTGCTATACTTATAAAATCCATTTTCTTTCTTCTTTTTTATTAAATCATAAAGAGTTAGATCATGTATACATTAATGCATTTAGGGGGTACAATGTGTTGATTCCATATAGAATTTGGAATGCTTACATTATACTGGTTAATATATCCCTCACCTCATTTACTTATTGTGTTTAGATATTTATACTCTATACTTAATATATCTCACATGCATTTTATTTTTAACCATCTAATCTTACTTTTTATTACAGCACAGATCTCTACTGATTTATCATATATCGATCACAAAACAACATACAGGTTGGTAAAATTAAATGGCAGTATAATGTACAGAGTGAAAAAATTCCCTATATCTTACTTTAAAGGTATAATGTAGAATTCGGGTAAATAAAGACTAGAAACTGATTCTAATATTTAATGGAAATGTGAAAATTTATTATTCTTCAAATTCCCTATGAAGAGTAAGTAATTTAGCAAAAGCTCAAAGTTGTCGCCTAGTATATCAAAACAATGAGTTTAGATGAAAATTTTGTTTTATTATTCTGGAACCCGAGTTTGGAAAATGAAAGATGGCTAGTTAATTATTGTGTTTATAGAGGAGAAAATTCCTGAACATAGTTCACAGGTTACAAAGTGTGTTAACTTATATACCATTTTTGATAACATCTAGCTGTGCTGTTCAAATGGTGGGTATTTGTTGAAATCAAGCAGAAAGGAATCATTTTTATTTCCAAAAATATAGATTGCTCAGGAAAATGAATTATCCAAATTTAACAAGTAAATAATGATGAAAGCTTAAAC
>CAUYPK010170204.1:0-12626 GCA_963574355.1 Loris lydekkerianus
GGCGGAGGGAGGGTGATTGGTGGGATTACACCTGTGGTGCATATGTGAAACTTAGTAAATGTAGAATGTAAATGTCTTAACACAATAACTAAGAAAATGCCAGGAAGACTATGTTAACCAGTGTGATGAAAATGTGTCAAACAGTCTATAAAACCAGTGTATGGTGCCCCATGATCACATTAATGTACATAGCTATGATTTAATAATAAAAAAAATTGAAGTTTTCTTAAGGGCATAATTAAAAATAAAGGAGAAAATAATGATTCTTTCTTTTTTTATTATGCATGTAGGCCATTACTTAGATTCAACACATTGTATTCTAAAAACTTACATAAACTCCCATCAAATATAGAACTGACTTCTTGTTAATTTTTCACATATTAAATCTTTTTCCTCTAATGTGGCATTATTCTCAGTTCATTTGGAATAAGAAATGTATGAAAGTACCTTAGATAATATTTTTAAAAAAGAGTAATGAGGATAGACTTTTCTTATTAGATATTAAGTATATAATAAAGATCCAATAATTAAGAAAATAATTGGGTACTAGACTACATTTAGGGAGATAAATGGAGTAAAATACAAAGTTCAGAAATAGTCCTAAATAAAATAAGGCTAAGTATAGCAAAAAAGTGGCATCTTAATCAGTGGATAAAAGATGGATTATCTAATTAATAGCGTAGAGATTACTATGCAGCTGCAGGGGGAAGGGTATAGGGCATTCATTATTCATATCTTACCCACAAATATATTTCAGATATATTAAAAACTTATAAAAATGAAAGACAAAGTTCAGCTCTTGAACTTTTCTTCAGGTGGAGAATTACTTTTAAAGCTTATTACTAAAACAAATAAAGGAAAAGATTGATTCATTTGATTTCATAAAATTAAATACAGTAGCTCTATGCATTGAAAATGGTATGAACATAATTATAGTATAAATTACAAAGAGAAAAAATAATTTTCATTATGTATTAAAGAGCTATGGTTTGAAATTTATACAAATGCTTTTTCAAATGAATGGTCAAGCTAAAAATCGCTTAGTCAAGGTTCATATCTTAATATTTCACACTAAGTACATCAATAAGGATATTACCCACTCTACCCTCCACCCCTTGTATACAGGGCTGGTGCCCTACTCTTTGAATCACAGGTGTCACCCCCATCTTTGTTATTGTACCTCTTGCTAAACCTCCATTCCCTCTTATTAGAATTCTCACAACAACCTGGTCCTACTCTTCCCTCCCTAAAATTGTTGCTCCTGTGGCACTAGAGTAACGGTTAAAAGTTTAGCCCATCATTACCTGTTTTAGAAGTTTCCAGCAGTTGTAGATTTAGAGAAGAATCCTAAACCTCTTTTGTGGCCATTCTTCTTGGCTCAAGGTCTTTGCAATGACTTTTGCTTCTGTTTAGAATGCTTTCCTACAGATCTTTCCCCAATAACCTTATTGTCATCTTTCAGATGTTTCCTCTTCAAGAGATCTTTAGTTCCCATCCAAGCTGAAGCAGTTTCTCTTCACATTGTTTATTTTTTCATACTACTTGATACTTGTGGTAAATCATATACTTTTTTTTTTTTTATCTTCTCTCCACTAGAAAGTCATATCATTCAGAGTGGAATTATTCTCAGTCTATTTTGCCTAGAATAATCTGCAAAACTTATGTAAAAAATAAAACGGAAAAGAGAAGAAGAAAATCATCAGCTTTTCCATCTAGAAGTGATCTACACCTAACAATACATTTTTAACTTCTTGGGGTCTGTATATCAGAGCTTTTTGTAGGCATATGTACACTGATTTTTCTTCATAAATAGGAGTTATGGTCTTCATCTAACAATATGTGTTATTATTAAACATCTTTCCACATTACTGTATATTCCTTTCTGCAGATTTATCAAACATATACCACATTTATTAATCCACTCATATGTTGATGGGCACTTGAGTTGTTTCCATCTCTTTGCAATTGGAATTGTGCTGCTATAAACATTTGAGTGCAAATTTTTTTTTTTTTTTTTTTTTTTTGATAAAGTGACTTTTTTTTCCTTAGGGTAAATGCCTAGCAGTGAGATTGCTGGATCAAATGGAGTCCTACCACTTGTAGTTCTTTGAGCTATTTTCATACTACTGTCTATAGAGGTCGTACTAGTTTGTAGTCCAATCAGCAGCATATAAGCCTTCCTTTCTCTCAGCATCTACACTAGTACTTGTAGTTTTAAGACCTTTTGGTAAAAACCATTCTCACTGGAGTTAGGTGATGTATCATTTGGCTTTGATTTTCATTTCCCTAATGATGAGAGATGCTAAGGCTTTTTTTCCATGTGTTTTTAGGTCATTAAACTGTCTTTGAAACTTTCTGTTCATGTCTTTTGCCCTTTTCAATGAGGTTATTTGATTTTTTTCTTGTCTATTCACTTGAAGTCTTTGTAGATTCTTGTTATGAGCCATTTGTTGGATATACAGCATGCAAATACTTTTTCCTATTCTTTATGTTGTCTATTTACTCTATAGATTGTGTTCTTGTCTGTGCAGAAACTTTAATTTGATCAAGTCCCATTTTTAAAATTTTTGTTGTTTCTGTGATTGGTTTTGGGGTCTTCTTAATAAATTCTTTCCCTTGGCTGATATCTATATGAGTTTTTCCAACATTTTCTTCTAGAATTATCATTTTAGTTTCATGACTTAAGTTTAAGCCTTTCATCGATCATAAATTAATTTTTGTGAATGCTAAGAGGTGAAGGTCCTATTTCAGTCTCTTACATGTGGCTATCCAGTTTTCCTGGCACCATTTATTGAACAGGGATTCTTTCCCCCAATATATATTTTTATCTGTTTTGTCAAAAATCAGATGGGAATATGAGGATGGTTTCACCTCTGAGTTCTCTGTTCTGATCCATAGATATCTCTGTTTTTGTGCTAATACCATGCTATTTTGTTTACTATGGTCTTCTAGAATTGCTTAAAGTCTGGTAAAGCAATGCCTCCTGTTTTGTTCTTATTACCTAAGATGGCATTGGCTATTCAAGATCTTCACTGGTTATATACAAAGCATGGAACTATTTTTCTTGATTTGTAAAAAATGGCATTGATATTTTAATGGAGATTGCATTACATCTGTAAATCACTTGGGTACTACAAGCATTTTAACAATGTCAATTCTGTTGATCCATGAGCATGGCATGTTTTTCCATCTTTTGACATCCTATGCAATTTCTTTCCTTGATGTTTCATAGGTCTCTCTACAGAGGTCTTTAACCTCCTATGTTAAGTATATTTCTAGGTATTTTATTTGTTTGTTGCTACTATAAAAAGTATTGTGCCTTTGATTTGATTCTCAGTTTGACTATTGTTGGAGTATATGAAAGCTACTCATTTATGTACATTGATTTTGTAACCTAATACTTTGCTAAATTTATTTATTAGTTCCAGAAATCTCTTGGTTGAATATTCAGAGTTTGCTAGGTATGAGATCAAAACATCACAAAAAAAAAAAAAAAAAAAAAAAGTTTTGGCTCTTCTTTCCCCCTTTGGATACCCTTTATTTCCTCCTCTTGCCTGATTGCTCTGGTGAGGACTTCCAGCATTATGTTCAATAGAAGTGGTGAAAGTGGCCAACCTTGTCTGGTTCCAGTTCTGAATGGGAAAGCTTTCAATTTTCCCCTGTTCAATATGATGTGGGCTGTGGATTTGTGGAATTATAATTACTATAATTACTTTTATAGTAATTTTGTTAAGCATTCTTATTATAAAAGGGTGCTGAATTTTGTCAAAAACTTCTGCAACTATTGAAAGGAACATACAGTCTTAGTTTTTGCATTTATTTAGGTGATGAACTATGTTTATAGATTTGTTTTTATCGAATCATCCTTGTATCTCTGCAATGAAGCCCACTTAGTTATGATGAATTTTTTCTTGATGTGAAGCTGAATTTGGTTTGCTAAGATTTTACTGAGATTTTTTTCAACTATATTTATAAGAGATGTAGTTTTCTTTTAGTTTTGTCTTTCTCTGGCTTTGGTATTAAGGTGATTTTAGCTTCATAGAATGAGTTAGGGAGGATTACTTCCCTCTCAGAGTTGCAAAATAATTTCTGTAATATAGGTATAAGTTCTTCTGTATAGGTTTGGTAAATTTGAGGCATAAAACCATCTGTCCTGTGATTTTTGTTGTTGTTGTTGTTGGAAGACTTTTTTATTGCTGCTTCAGCTTTGGTGTTTGATTTGGGCCTGTTTAAAAGTTCTTTCTTCCTGATTTGGCCAAAGGAGATTGTGTATTTTCAAAATTTTACCATTTCCTCCATATTTTCATATTTATGAGCATACAGAGTATTCCAGTATTCTGAGATGATGCTTTGTATTTCCATGATATCATCTGTGATTTCTCCTTTTTAATTTATAATTGAGCTTATTAGAGTCTTATCTTTCCTGTTTCTGGTCAATCTAGCAAGATGCTTGCCAATTTTGTTTATTTTTTCAAAGAACCAGCTCTTTTCTTTATTAATCTTCTGTATAATTCTTTTGTTCTTGATTTCATGTAGTTCTCTTCTGGTCTTTGTTATTTCCTTTCTTCTGCTGGTCTTGGGATTGGTTTGCTTCTAAACCTTTCCAAGTTCCTTGAGACTATTCATTAGATTATTGATTCATGATCTTTTTGTCTTTTGGATGTGGGCTTTTAAGGCTATGAGTTTTACTCTCAGGACAGCTTTTGCTATATCTCACAGATTTTGATAATTTTCATCTGCATTATCATTTAATTTAAAGAATCTGTTGATTTTTATCTTTATCTCCTTATTGACCCAACTCTCTTTACACAATAGCTTGTTTGTTTCCATGACTTTGGGGATGATTGTTTCTGTTAAAATTGCTTTCTAATTTTATTACACTGTGGTCTGAGAGGATACATGGTATAATTTCTATTTTTAAATTGGAAACATGTCTTATGACGTATGATGTGATCAATGTTAGAGAATGTTCTGTGACCTGATGAGAAGAATGCATATCCAGTAGTTTTGTGGGAGAATGTTTCAGAAATGTCTGTTGGGCCATTCCATCTAGAGTTCTGTTTAAGTTCTTTGTTTTTTTCCTTATTTTATGTTTGGAGAATCTGTCCAGTTGTCAGTGGGGTATTGAAGTCCCCAGGAATTATAGTGTTTCTCTTTATCATGTTGTTTAGTTCAAATAGAATTTGCTTTAGGAATCTGGATTCTCCTGTATTAGGTACATAATATTTGGATTACTAAGACCTCTTGGTGAATTGTTCCCTTCACCATTATATAATGACCATCTTTGTCTCTTTTACTTTGGTAGATTAAAAGTCTGTGTTATATGATATAAGAATGGCTATACCAGCTTTCATTGGCAAATATATTGGTTTTCATTGGCAAAAAATATTATTTTCCACTCTTTCACCTCGAGTCTAAATGAGTCTTTGTAGATTAGATGTGTTTCCTGGAGACAGCAGAGTCCTGGCTTTTATTTTATTTTTTTTTATTCATTCAGCCATCATCTCTCTCTTCAGTGGGGGAGTTCAAGCCATTCACATTTACTGAATGTACTGATATATGTGGTAGATTTCTGTTCATCCTGTTGGGTAGATCCTTATTACTTTGTTTTATTTTCTCAGCCATTGTAATATTTGGTATCTGAACTTTAGCTTTTGAATGGTTTTATACTGGTAGGTGTCCATGGTGCTGATCATTGTATAATGCAGGTCTAAGCACTTCCTGTAGAGCAAGCCTGGTCTTCACATATTTCCTCAGGGTTTGCTTGTTTGAAAAAGTCTTTATTTTTCCCTCATATAAGAAACTTACATTTGCAGGATACAAGGATTCTAGGCTGGCCATTGTTCTTTTTTGAAGGGTGAAGTTGAGTTCCCAGTCCCTTCTAGCTTGTAAGGTTTCAGTTGAGAAGTCTATTTGAAGTCTAATTGATTTTCCTTTGTAAGTAATCTGCTGTTTTCATCTTACTGATTGCAGGAGTGCCTCTTTTGTGTTTACTTTGGCCAGCCTAAAGATTGTGTGTTGTGGTAACTGCCTCTTTACAATGATTCTTCCAGGATTCTTGTGTGCTTCTTGTACCTGGATATCTAGATTGAGGCAAGGCCAAGGAAATTCTTTCAATAATTTACTCAAAATAATCCACCTGTGTTTTGAAATTCCTTGAATTATTATTATTATTTTAAGAAGTTTTGTTTGGTTTGTCTTTAATACTTTAATTTCTTTAGAGAATTTTTCATTCATTTCTTTCATTGTCTTTGTGGCTTCTTTGTGTTTGGTTTTCATTTTCTCTTGAATTTCCATGAGCTTACAAGCCATGTATGAAATTCTTCATTTGTCATTTCAATCTTCTTAGTTAGGCTGGTATCGATTGGTAAGGAGTTATTGTTTTCTTTACTTTTGTTGTCTCTTTTTACTTTTATTGATTAAAGGTCTGTGCTATCTAATATAAAATACAACTTTTTACAACAAAAGTAAAAAGCGACCTTTCGCTTTGATTTTTCATATTTCCAATATTCTTTCACTAGTTTCTTTTCATCTGACATTTTACTTGAGAGCCAAGGATGTTAGGGCTGGCTTACAGTAGGCCTGTCTCTGAGTTCCTGAAGATTGGTCCTGGATTGTGTCAGGAAAAAGAGTGCTGGTCTTGAGTTGACTTTGGGTTTCTCTAGCAGGTGTAACAAACCTCTTGGGTTACCTCTGAATTGCTATCTTCACCTCTTCCTGACACTGTATATTGAGTTAAGTTCTCCAACTTACTGTTCATGATGGTAGGTGGTACTTGTGAGTGTGAATCAGCCACACCCTATGTGCTTGAGCTGGAAGATAATTTGAAGGGCTGTATTGTTGTTATCCTTCCCCTTGATGATTGTGTGAGTAAGCCAGCTTCTGAGATCTTCGGTGTCTGCGATAAACCCTGGTTCCTCAGGTTGAGTACTTGAGTGCCCTCAAGCTTTAGGAGTAAACCTATATCTCCCTGGGGGTTTCTTTATCTCCACCACGACTAAAGTGAGGGAGGGGTGAGGCGGTTCATGGCTAGGTAAGTGTGGGAAGAAACAAGCTGCATTGCTGTTTCTGGGCCCTGGACTGGCTCCAGTTCCTCAGAAGTAGCATTCAGATGCCCCAGGTGGTGGGTGGGGTCCTGGAGCTTCCAGATGAGTTTTTTAATATCTGCTGTAGCTGAGGTGGGTGGGGGAAGTGCAGCTGGGCAGGACTAGGTTGGGCAAGCTTACCTCAGCCTCAACAGAACCTGACCAGTTAGCCATATAGCTGGGATTAAAGATCTCTTCCTGGTTTCTGGGAGGTGCCTCATCCAGGAGAGGCTGAAAATCTTTATGGAGGCAGGCCATCAGAGACTGATAAACTGGTAGATTACAGTGAACTCTTCTTCCCATCCTCTGCTCCACAGTCTCCTTCTGGCATCTGTTGGAAGTCTGGAGTCCAGGCTAGCCACAGGTTTCAGCTTGAGCTGAGAGAACAGCCCACTCAGGACTCACATTGTACCCTCTGATATGCTCACATGGACTCTCTTTTTTCCCTAGACCAAGAAGGCCAATCCTTGGCCATGTCAGGGAGAAGTACATTTGTCCTTAGTCTCTCACTGGCTGCCCAAGCAGGATTTTCCCTCCACCTCAGAGAGTACCCAATCTGATGGAGCTACTAGATACAAAGCACCAGCGTGAGCTGGAAAGGCAGAAGATCACAGTCTGAGCACCCCTGGGTCTGTTTCAAGATCTTAGTCCCATAAGCTGTGTAAATCGCAATGTAGCCACAAGTAGGGGAAGGAAAGTAGCATGAAAGAGTCTGTATTGTAAGGGTGCTAGCAATCTCGTCAGGAGGGCATCTGTAGGCATCTGAAGTCATTTGTAGGTTCTGGCACTTCACCCTCAGAATAACACCTGTTCCATGATTATCTATTTGTTTGGTTTTTCTTTTCCATCTAAAACTTTTCCTTCTTTCTAAATGATCTGGCAGCTGGTGTCCTGGTCAGCTACCTTGTCTCTTTTCCCTTCTTCATCATTTAGTTAAGTTCTCATGACCGGAAACTGTTCACAACAAGTGTGCTGAAGAATAAGTAGTATAATGTAAGAAGCAGAAAATTTCTGAATAGACCTTTTATTCCTTTTATCTTTTCTTTTTTTCTTTTTATCTTTTTTTTCTTTTTTCTTCTTTTTCTTCCTTTTTTCTTTTTTACATACAGTCTTTGTCTGTCACTCAGGCTGGAGTGCAGTGGCTTAATTAACTTACTGTAGTTTCTACTTCCTGGGCTCAAGCAATTTTTCTGCCTTATCCTTTAAGTAGCTGGAAATACAAGCATATGCTTTCATGATGCTCGGCTAATATTTTTGTTTTTTACCTTTGTAGAAATTGGGTCTCACTATGTTATCCAGGCTGGTCTTGAACTCCTGGCCTCAAATTATTCCCCTTTCTTGATCTCCCAAAGTACTGGGATTATAAGTATAAGCCACCATACCCAGCCAAAAATAGGCTTTTAATACCATCCTATATTTGAGCACCAGCTCAAATTTTCTTATTGGTCAGGAGAAAATTTAAACTCATAATAATAAGAAAAATAAAATAATGTGTGTGTCTCACCAATGACATAATATCATATACGGTAAATAGAGTAAAAAAAGTGAAACCTTTTAGATTTATTTAAATAAAAGAGGCCTAATACTGCTCTCTCTGTGAATTGTTAATAAAGTGCCTCTAAGCTCTATTTTTTGGCAGTGTTTTCATCAGAAGCAGTGCAGGAAAGTGAATACAGTAGATCTGAGACTGCTTATCTTAGAAATATCTGCTTACAAGTTTGGCCCTTGACTTTGTCTGGGAACTTGTATTTCCCAACATGATAGACAAAGATGACTCACTCTGTGAAAACTCTTCTGCCTAATCCTAACATTAGGTTCCATCTAAACCTCAAAAAATGATTTCTTTCTAAGTGTTTGGAATTTTGGTATATGCCAGGCAGAGGCCACCAACATGACCAACCTCTAGTAAACACCCTCGCCACTGAGTCCTAATGAGCTTCCCTGGTTGGCAACATTTCATGCACGTCATCACAGCTTTCCATTGAGAGAGGATCTTTAGAAGCTTATTCCTCATTTCTTCCAGACTTCACTCATAAACCTTTTTTCCTTTGCTGATATTGTTTTTTATCCCATTGGTGTAAAAATTCATAACCCAGAGTGCAACTATATGCTGAATCCTGTAAGTCCTTCTAACAAAGGTTAATCCTGTGAGTGGTCTGAGGGACCCCCCCCAAACAGAAGCTAATGTGCAGAATAGATCTCTAGCCTATCTTGTATACATTTGCCTTAGGTATATTATGATTAACATATTGTATATATCCTCTATAAAATGATACAATGAATCTTTAGCATACCTGTCACAGTGCTGTTGTGCTTAACTGATTCTCACAGAGAGAATCTTCAAGTATAATCAGACTCTAGGTAAAATACAGACCCACTGAGTTCGTTTGGGCTGAGTCCCAGGTTTGGTTGAGAAACCAAATTTTTCTTGTTAGGGGACAACTTAGGCATTGGTGACAGGCCATAGGAAACTGTGTCCCTTTGTTTCCTCAACTGGAATTTATATTAAATGATATCTAGTAGGAATTAGACTAGAAGCTGAGAGTCATGTTATATAGATCAGAATTGGGAGAATTATGGCATCTGATTCATAAATAAGATTTGAGGATTTTTCCCCATGTTTTAAAAAATTGCTTAGCTGGGTCATATTAATGAATGCCATTATTCTCAAAATTTCTTTTTGCTCCTTCTTTGAGACTTTCTACTACTAGAAAATAAGCTATTCTCTTTGCTTTTTGTTTATGGAATTGAACATGTAATAACACGGTGTGACTCTCTTAAGGCATTTGCTCCTGTTCACCTTGTAGTCTGGTTAGAGTGTAGTTAAGCAAAGAGAATTAGCTTATGGCTCTGCTCTGATACTAATTAGCAGTGTGACAGTGGGTTGGTTACTTAACCTTCTAAGTTTCAATTTCATCATTGGAGAAATAATAATATGATCTGTTCTTTATGGCTGCTTATAAAGAGATGATAGTACACATTTTTATATGGCCATTAAATAATGGTTCATTTGTCATATTGATTATAGATCTAACCAAGACATAATTAGACATGAGTAAATAGAGATGTTAGCTGCATTACTGCAGGAATTAATTGGAGGACATAATTCTAGATCTTCACAAACACATTTACCAATACTTCACCCTGAGTCAGACCATGCACAACCACGCTAACACAGGGGCACTCTATAGCATAGGACAGTCCAGTTTGCACCCATCTGCATGGTCAGCTGGTTCTTAGACTAAGCCAGAAGGACTTCAGCCATACTTTTTCAAAATTATTGAAGTTATTTTTATTGGAAAATTTATTTCCTCTCTTTGGTATGAGTTAGTAATACAAAGAGGAACCAAAAATAATGGTCTTCCCCTCCAGAAGAAAAGAAGTTTTTTATGAAACAGAACGCAGTTCCATGCATGTCAGAGGTTTCTACTAAATGTTCCTTCTTATTATCAATGTTCCATGAAAAGCCAAAAACCTGGAGGTCAAGGTCATGTCTAATTTACTTCTTATCCACATGGTACCCTTGGCACTTGGCACTAATATATATTCTGGAAGAGTGGGTGAATGTGTGTAAGAATACTATGCAGAACTGTGCTCTTCCAGGGCTTTATTCTGGTGATTTGAATAACTAGAGTGGTAAGAAAATTAAGGCATGTTCTAGGAAACTTGAATTCTAATTCTGGCTCTATCTAAGGTGAGCAAGTCATTTAATTTTTTTTTTTTTTTTACTAAGACGTGATGCTAATAATACCCCTGTTATAGGTTTTACAGACATAAGACAAAACAGTGGATGCAAATGTCCTTTGGAAAATATGTAAAAGGTACTGTGCAAATGCTAGAAAATGCATAGGCTGGGGGAAAAAAGCTGAAGCAGTCTAACATTCTTCACATTGACTTTTGACTACCCTTAGCATATTCTCAAAAAAAATTTTAAATCACTCAGATTGTACAAAGATGATTTATACTTTATTTTCATCTATTTTCCAAATTTTTGACAATGAGCATATGCTTATTTTTTTTTTTTTGAATGAATACACAATAAACACGCTTTAATGGACTCTCACTACCTAAAGACGAAAACCTATACTCCTTCACATGGTATTTATTCATGACTTGGGGTTTAATTTTGTTTTAATTTTTATAAAACAATTTTATCTCCTCTTATTCTTCTACATGTCTTCTATTTTATGTTTTTTCAAATGCAGATGAGCAATTTTCTACCCCTGTGGTTTTCTTATTCTATTTCTTCTTCCTTAAGTACCTATTTACTGTGTCATTTAACGTCCTGTTTTTCAAGATTTAGATCAAATACTAACATTTTCTTGATCTTCTTTGGTATCCCTATCCAAGTTCTTTCCCTTTTTACATGGAGTTTACTTTGCTTTGTTTTATGTGTTTTCTCATATTCAGTTTCATTTTTGCTTGTATTTGTGTTCCTCTCAGTGCTTAGCAATGTGTGTTGCTCCTAGTACTCATTTTCTAAACTTGCACTGTTTTGAAAAAGCTACGATGAAAGGTATGACCCAAGGATCTCTCTCCCTTAGTGGTTTTACCGCAAAGCACAAAACTATTCCCTTAGAAAAGCACAACCTAGAAAAAAGAAAGCACCAAATATTATAGCCTGGTAGTTTCTAAGCCTATAAAATCCAAGAAAATCTAATCACAAATGCATCAAAAAATTTGTTTTCCTGTTTCATTATTTCTCTGTCCTTTGTATGACTGATTAACTTGTAATCACCATGCTAATGAGGTCCCTTGTGGGCTACTTCACATCTTTAATCTATGCCCAAAAGGTGTGCTGCAAATGTACTCCTTCATCACAATTAGAATCTAATGAAATACTTTTAAAGCAGCAACCTGTTATTGCCCTAATTTCTGGCAAAAAAATTCTAAAAAATATCGAAAAGGGGAAAAGAGCATATTTGCAAGCAATTTCCCTTAATATATGTGTTTGTAATTTGTATAATGTCACCTGAGTAGTTCTTGTTTTATCTTACAAATGCGATTTAAGGTAGAACTAATATGAAAAGTTATTATATGCTTTATAAATAATATAAAATAATAATATAATCATAATAATAAAATAATAAATTAGAAATATCTCAACAATGGCCATTAATTACATAATGCACAAAATCAAAGAGAACAAAATATGATGCTGTATTAATAAAACAAAACGGCAGAAGCAAGTTATTCCCCAAGACTGAAGAACAGTGTCAACAATATTTTGCAAGTAGATAGCTGTCTCAATAATGTCTCTAGCCTGTGTTTTCCACAGGATATGTCACAAATAAGTATCACATTCAATATTTGTGGCTTTAAAAAGCTGGTCTTTGTGACATGACTTGATATTATATTTTCTTGAATACATTTGTAGGATAATATTCAGAAATAAACATATCCTACATCAAGCACACAAAGTAAATTCAGTGTGAGTTTAAAATGACTTGCTTTTCTTCCTGAGGTTTAAGGGACTTGGACCCCCCTGTGCCACACACAGAGTTGGCTTCCTTGGAGTTAAACATTCCACAAGTCCATTAT
>CAUYPK010170206.1:0-13653 GCA_963574355.1 Loris lydekkerianus
GTGGACAAAACCACCCCGGGCAAAAAAAAAAAAAAAAAAAAAAAAAAAAAAAAAAAAAAAAAGAACTGAAACCACACAACTTTTCTAAGCAGAATAAATAACATCATGTTTCTTAGAATACAAGAATATCTCTTTTCCCACTGCCAAGACAGCCAACGAATTACAGTTTTAGGTCAACAGATTAACCCTGTAGCAAGTAGAATGCCTTGACCCACAAGTTTGAAATCTACAGTTGGAAGAAATGGATTAGACATACATATTTTCATTCAACAAATGCGAGTACTCTGCCCAGTATTAGAGGGACATAGAAAGATGAACAAAACGTGATTCCTGCTCTTGAGACTCTTATCATCTGCTGGGCGGACTGAGACATGCCTCCTAGAATAAAAGGCTTTGTCACTGAGAATGAGATGGCAATAGGTTTAGTCGCTTTGTGTCAACTCCATTTAATCACAATGAAGTGAAATAATTAGGATTTGATTCATTCCCTGAAATTTAGTTAATTACAATAGTTTTAGGTTTGGTTTGGTTTTGTTTTGTTTTGTTTTGTTTTGCTTGCTTACTTTTAATGCCAAAAAAAGGAAGATTGAAAGATTGAACAGATGGAGTTGTCAAACCAAGTCCTTGATGTCAGCCTAAGTGACAGAGAAGTAGCTCTGGCCTAAAACTACAATTTGGATATATGCAATAAATAATGAAGGAAACCAGGACATAGTCTTTCCTGGTTGTACAAACAAATTCTTAAACAATCCACCTGCTCCAAGGCACACAGTAGCCAACTTGAACCTACTGAAGCAGCATCTCTTTGAGAGGAGCCCTGCCGTCTGCACAGTAAACCTACATGAATACGGGGAAGAATGAGAATTGCTGCAGTGTCAATCACGCAATAATGTGCAAATTACTTAACCGCCTTGAGTCTTAACTTTCTGGTTGTAAAACTGAAAAAATTAAAACTCTCTTCTCAACTTGTTTTCAAAGATTAAATGAAAGAGTAATTAAATGAATCAAAAATAGATAAACGTGTGAGTTCATGTGCAAATTCCATATGCAGTGACAGGAAAAGAATGAATAACACATGACCCAGCATCTGTCACATGGTCATTGTCCAACAAAGGTCAACATCTTCTCTACTCTCTCTCCAGAATCTTCCCAAAGGCTGTGGCACTTTCTTTATTACAACAGAGAAGATCTCTGAGTTCTGGGACACTCCCTATCTCTAGCTCTCTGCATCCCAAAGCAATCACCTTGCCCTCTCCTCTCTGGGGCAATATGCTCCAAGCATATCCTTTCAATATACCATGAAGTAACACAACGCATAGACACTTTAAAAGGATAAGATCAATAAGGATAAATAAAAGTTTTAGCATTTTCTCCCTGCTCCCCAAAGGATTGTTTTCCACACCCTGCTTACTATAGCAGGTGCCAGAATTACACTAATAATGTTCCTGGTCCACCACACCCTCTTCTCTAGTGATTGAAATCCACTGGCCTCCCATTCAGATACAGGTCTACCAAATCTTTGAAATCACATATACCCTAGTGGTCTCTAAAACCTAAAAAGAAAGCATAGTTTTCTAACATCCTGTAGTTTCATTTATTATCTGGCACCTTCCGTGGTGTGTTGAGCTGACGTTCACCAAGAGATAGAAACTTAACTCCTTCCCACGCAATTTCCCCATCAATTACTTCCTGTTGGTGGCTTAACTTTTTGTGAAAGAAAGTAGATTTCTTCATGTTGGCCAACATCAACGAATGACCGATTACTGGTGGTGCCTTTCCTATGTGGGATTTTCCATCTTTCACGAAAGGACTCGTAACTGACTTTTAGTTATTACTCAACTAACTCATGAAAGGAACAAAATGAGAATAAGAGAGTACAAGCAGGAAATATCTCCTTAGAAGTTAAGCCGTGGATAGGGACCCAGATTTAGGGATAGAAGAGTTTCCTACTCTACTAATAAAATGTCAAGAATTAAAAATAAACTAAAAATAATGTAAATCCACCACTACATTAAAATCAAGCTGGTGTGATTGGAAAAAAAATACCCAAATTCCTAAGTTCTAAAAGTCACCTCTACACCTGTAAAAACCAGCTCCTGACAGCAACCCGGACTTTCTCTCAAGGACTCTCCTGAATATCACGTTCAGTGCAGACACTCAGACACAAGCAGAACAAAAGAGCCAAAAGGAGTTTGTTGTTCTGTGAGCCCACTCACCCAAACCAGGTGATTTGCCTTTAATTTGCCCTTTCAAATGCATCCTGAACCATATGTTCCAGAACTAGATGACCCAGCTTTAAACCAGACAGCCTAACCAAAGCCAGACAATTGGCATCCCCCATTTTAAAAGTCATTCTAACAATTCATTTCCAAATGATGAATGCTCCAGAGCCAAAACCAAATCCTGGAATAAGCTGTTAGCACCAGCAAGAGACACATTCCCCAAAATAACATATCTTTTGCTATCAGGCAAGAACAGTGTCTTCTTTGCACATAATAAGTGCCCCCCAAAAGAGACTCTGGGTGCCCACTTTTTTATAGATTGACATCATAAGAAGCCCTTCCAGCATTAATGGTATTTACCAGAAAGGAGGAATGGAAGAATGGACCCAACCTGGATCAGTTTCTGGCCCCTGGTGCTTCTTGTCATCTCAGAACCTTCAAGATACGGGAGTAGCCAGACATGTGGGGTCTTTTAACAATCACTCACTCTAGCCCCATTTTCTCCCTAGCAGACTACTATCCCAGCAAGGCCACATGGCATTAAAGAAGCTCTGTTCTTCATTCTTTACCCTCCTATCCTGTCCTGCAGGTCAATAGGTGAGAAAACTGCCAAGCCCTTAACACTTGGAATTGCAAGGTCCAAGACAAAGTGCAGGGTCCTAATGAGAACACACCTCTAAGACACTTCATACAGTCTTTGCCATTTCCAAGCCCCAATTCTGTATCGACCCCTCTACAAGACACTGCTGTGGATCCTGCAGGAACCAAGACCTGCTCTCTGCCTTAGCAGAAGCTTTCTAGTGGAAGAGAAATGAGTTGTCAGCAAAAGGTGATACAGTGTAGCAGGAACTCTAATCAAGGTACCCTGTGTCCAAACAGGCTTTGGACCTAAGGGAGAGGAAAGGACCTATTTCTGTATGAGTGTGGAGATCAGGGGAAAAATCAGTAGAACATGCGAAGCTGGATCCTGAAAGACGAGTAGGCAAGTAGGAAGGATCTTGTTAGTTCCACAAGCTAACAGACCAAGAGAAAATAATGTCACTGATAAGTCTTTATGTCCTCTCTTTAGCTATACTCCATGCAACCTCAAAAAACAGCTACTCTCTACTCTCATTTGGGCTTCCATAAAGTGGCTGGAGAGAGTCATAAACACACATCCCGTAGCATTCATGACCATCCTGCCAAGGGCAGAAGTGAGCTTGTCATCCATCACCTTCTTACATCACTAAAGATAATTGTCAGGTCCTAATGGATCAGAGACTAAGCAAGGGTTGGGCAGGAATTGAGTTCTAGAGCTCTCAGATACTGCCTCTGTGCACCCCCCCCTTGACACCCCCTCCTTGTGTACCACCTCCACGATGCATTCTTTCTCAGTACTTTGCCTTGTGTGCTGGATTCTCAGTTGTAAGAAAATCAATCCTACAAAACTAGAAGACTGTAGCAGGGCAGGGGGTAAAGGCATAGAATGGCAGGAGGGAGGCAAAGCCATCCAAGGTGGCTCCAGGGTCATGCTGCTCTCTAGAAGGGTCCCATATCTAATGGAGAGGAACATATCCCATCAAAGGCTGTGTTTGGGGAAATATGAATTTCCTATGAACAATGGCAAGATGTGCATCACTCCAGTCCTGCACACACCCCCACTAACGCTGAGCCACCTTTAGGTGAAGTGTGCTCCAGCCTCAAGGCCCGGGGCCTACAATGGATGAGGGGGTGGTGGAGCTACTCCCTGTGCATCCTTGGGTGAGGAAACAACATCTTCCCTTTTTGGTGAGCCAGTGTCCCATCTTGTATCTAGTCTGTCAAGGAGCAGGGTAATGAATACCACCCTGGAAAAGAAGGAGGAGAAGTGGAGATAAGTCATGCCAGAGACCAGAGAGAGACGGGTAACCACGGAGGCGGACACCAGAGTTCTGGTTTTTCCCACCTTCAGGTCTAAGCTTGAAGAGGGAGCTCTCTATAGAAATATCCAGAAAGATGTGAAGGCACCTGAAAAAAATATGGCTAATGGCTCATTCCTTTAGCTCTAAGGCAATGTTTTTCAACCTCTTTTATTTCATGGCACACTTGAACCTATAGTTAAACTTCCATGGCACATATAAATTATGTTGATCAAAAAACAGAGTAAAAACTGAATTTGCTTACCGTACTTTGGACATCTTAAAAACAATTTAATCAGCAATCTTTAAAAATTTTGGCAGCATATCTAAGATCGTCACTGCTCTAAAGGATGCCCTGGTCTATCAGAGTGTGAAACCCACAAGGCTGGAGCAATGTGGAGCCCTAGAGGAGGAAGGTGCCTCCAGAAGCTGGACGCTGTGCTCTGGCCTTCTCATGGCAGATGAAGGGAAAAGCCTGGGTCAAGACCGTGAGATCTCTTCCTGCAGGGGGAACCCAGACAACCCGGCACTCATCAAAGGCTCACATCTCCCTCCAGTCACAGAGTCATTAAAGTCCTCTGTGATGCCAATCTGGAAAGTAGCAAGCAGAGAAGAGAGATGTTCAAAGATCCTAAAAAAGACCAAACAATCAAAAATAACTTATTTGAACTGGAAAAGACTGTGATCAGTAAATTGGCCAGTTTAAGGTTTCTTGATTGCTTATCCTTACTTACCCTTTGAAGTGTATAAGTTAGTTTAAAAAAAAAAAAAAAAGCCATATCCTTTGAAAAAAGTTAGATAGCTATATTTTTTAGGGCATGTAAGTAATGGTGTAAGTCATGACCCCTATTACATTCACGGCTACTCCTGAATATAATCTGTCTTTTTCTTCTTATCTTAAGAAGTTAAACTCATACCAAGAACGCTGTTAAATTCTGTTAAATGGTGTTAAATTTAACCAAGTTAAATTCATACCAAGATTCTTAGGGCTTCAGCAGTATAGCACCACAAACTGGGTGGCTTAAAACAATGGAAATGTATTCCTTCACAATTTTGGAGGATAGAAGACCAAAATCAAGGAGTTGACAAAATTGGTTTCCCCTGGAGGTTCTATTCCATGTCTTTCTTTTAGTAACTGCCACAATTCTTGGCCAGCTTGTAAGTGCAACCTCTACCCTCTGCCTCTGTCGACATGTGGCATGCTTCCTGTGTGTCCCTGTGTGTTTTTGTGTGGCCTTCTTCTAAGGACACCGGTCATTAGATTTAGGGCGCACATCCCAATCTAGTACAACCTCATCTTAACGTCTGCATAGACTCGATTTCCAAATAAGATCACTTTCTGAGGTTCTTACTACACATGAATTTGGGGACACCCTATTAAATACAGCACAAATGCAAAGGAGAGTTTTAATTAACAGCCACTATTAAAATCACAAGTGCAGTTTGAGACCAGCCTGAGCAACAAAGCAAACCCCCCTATCTCTACAAAAAACTTAAGAAGTAGCCAGGCCTGATGATATGCACCTGTAGTCCCAACTACTTGGGAGGCTGAGGCAGGAAGATCATTTGAGCCTAGGAGTTTGGAGCTGCAGTGAGCTGTGAGTGTACCACTCCACTCTAGCCTAGGTGACAGAATGACAGAATCAGACCCCATCTCTTAAAAAAAAAAAAAAAAAAAAGTATTTGAAAAATAGAACCAACAACATTTGGCAACAGGAGAGGAAGGAAGAGAGGGAAGAGTCAAAAATGGTATTCTTTGTCCTAATGGCTAGGGGAATGTTAGTGACTGACAGAGAAAAGGTAGAAAAAATTCTAATTCTATGTGCCAGGGCTCAGCTAGCTCATCACAAAGCAGAAGTGGAGAAACTTTCAAGCCCAACAGTCACTCTGTGACTCACCAGATGTGAGGATAAAGTTATTTTCACTCTCACAGCAGTAAAGCAAAACCTGAACATTATTAAAAAAGATTCTTCAGGTTTCCTGAATGTTCAGGTGGGTTGTCTTAGAACAACCAAGGCTTAATATAGAACTTCAAAGTCTAACCTTAGAGGAAAGTTTAAAGCTTTTTATGTCCTCAATCCTTTAGTCCTTACCTAGTTAAAAACTGAAAGCTATCTTTTCTCCTTTTAAGATGTATATGTGACACATCAAGTCATTTCTAAACTTTCTCAGTGTCATCTACCTTAAATATTTAGGGTGACAAATTCTTAACTTGTAAGTTGATTGAAGAGGTTCTCTAGATTTCATCATTTGGATTTCACACCAGTCAGCATTCTGAGTAGTCTTTCCATATTGGTCTCCCTCGTCAAGCACTCCACCCTGCTCAGCGGAGTCCGACTTCAGAGAACCTGTGATTTTAACCCTGTTTCCATGAATCATTATCACTGTGGTTTCTCAGACTTGGTTGAACTATAACTGGAGCATTTGACATGTCACATCTGGCTGTCAAGGTTGCTTTAGGTGACCTTTTCAGCGCACACCATAGCTCCTGGACATTCTTTAAGATTTAAAGTGTGGGAAGCAAACTCATCAAAAATTCAAATGCAAGAATCCGACACAGGGCTTTACGTGGAAACACAATAAGCAGACACTTTCTGCTAAGCCAGGAACTGAAATCTACTTCCTGCATATATTTTCACAGGTCATCAGAATCGAAACCTGACATACATAAAGTGGTAACTGAATACCAACGCTGTTGGAGCAGAGCCCCATAAAGAGAAATGTCCTAGGCTTCCCTCGTAACCAACAGGGAAACTTCCTGTTCAGTTAAGGGAACACAGATGTAGCTTCAAAAGGCCTCTGAAAGAGTGCTAACTCCTCACTGATAAAACCCTATCTCCTCAAAATTAAACTGTATGCTCCCCAGATATTTAATAATTCTCTCATATACATTTCAATGAAAGGTGAAGCTGTTTTTAATCCAATCCGGAGTGTGGATACTTTCCTGTTCTGAACTACGAACATCAGCATGACATTTCAATGCACACAAGTACTAGCAATTCCCTTGGACTCTCCTGATTAGGTCGATTACTGTGAGGCTAACCATGCCCACTCCAACCCAGAGTTTAAGTAAACAGGACCACCCTCTTTCTGCTCTTAGCCCAGGATTTATAGGGGCCATGTGCCTGGCGCTCAGGGAGATGTTGGCTTCCTCTCACCAGTGATTACATATACAATATCATCATGTAATTTCAGATTTTTCAAAGACTTCAAAGCTCACAGCCTCCTGTCAGCTTGCTATCTGGCCATGTTTATCATGGCAAGAACCAAAGGGAAGAGTGTGATGCAGAAACTTCAAATTACAGGCACTTCACAAATGCATTCTGTGCATCTATAAAATGTCAAAACGTCCAGGAGAAAAATTTAAAAAGCCAATCTGTTCACCACCCATAAAGGCCAGGCTAAAGCAAATGGGGCTTAAATGTTGGTTTGTAAGGGCTGTTTGATTTTTCCATGATTGAGATATTGTATCCTAATTGTTTCCTCTGCCAGATGAGTGGTGATTAATTGGTAAGTAGAAAGGAGTTCACTTCCTCCCTTCTCTCTTGCTTGAAAGTGACCAGATGTCCCACTGGGGGGTCTGATCCTTTGTGATGTAGTATTAAGAACATAGAACAGGCCTTGTGTGTTTTAAGAGGCTGCACACCTTGATGGTGAGAGTGAGGCTCTGAAGTCAGACTGGCGTGTGTATGAAGCCCGGCTCTGCCATTAGCAGCTGTGTATCATTAGCAGGTTACCCGGTGTGTCTCAGTTACCTCATCTGTAAAATGGGGGTGATAATCATGGTACCTTCCTCATCAAGTCAGGAGGATCAAATATAATAATAGGGGCCTAGTAGATGAAAAGCACTCCATGGAAATCATTTTATCATTATAATTAGAGCATTGGACAGGAGAAATAAAAGCTTTTAGTGATATTTTAGAGGTTAATTCCTGACTGAAAAAGAACTTCTATTTTTCCTGTTTGAGGTTTTAATTATAATAAGAAGATGATTCCTGGAGCACCGTCCACATACTAGCACCTATTATTTTCAGTATGATGTAGGGGTACATGGCACACTTCCTTGGTGAAGGACTCAATTACAGCTTGGACTTTAGACTTTACCTTACAAATGCAAACTATGTAACCTAATCATATGTACCCTTGTATTAACCCAAAATTTAAAAAATATATATTTTATTGGGGTTCTAAATTCTGTATTCCCATAGCTTTTGTTCATACTTCCCTGGATCACTTATAAGATATATCGATGTCCTACTACGCATCTTATATGGTGCAAGAGGCTTCCCAAACACATTACAGTCATAGGATCAAGCAACGTGTTAACACTGGTTTAATGTCTATCTTCCCACAAATACTTTCTCATTCACTATTTCTTTATGTTCCATTCATCCAATAAAGACCATTATGTGCCAAATGCACCAGCTCAATGTGCCTGGCTCTATCAATGAGAAAATTCTTCTAGAAAAGCAAGAGTTTGGGAGCAGGTGCCTAGATTCCCCGTCAGCCAGGACTTGTTCAGAGAGAGCTGATGACGCATATGTCTTTACGTGTGCTCCAGGCTGAGGTCAGCCTTTGTGTCCCTTGCATGCTGAACATCACATGCGTCATCATGACTCACAAGTGATCAATCACTGCATGATATTTAATCATCTTGACTAACTACCGGCAGTATTTTGCTTCAGTTATTGGAAGCTTCTCAAAGCAAATATGCTCTCGGGATAAGCTCTGAATCACACTGTCTCTGAGGGCAGCAATGCATATTACTGAGAAAAGATTACAAACGATGGGGCACAAGAACAGCCTCCTTGTGTGTCACGCTTCACCATGAGGCCTCCGAGGCCTCCCCCTCCTTAGCAGTGCTCACTGTGCTTCCCGCTGGAAGTGATGTTCATGACCCTTAGAGATGCCTCCAGTGTTGGAGCCCAAAAAGTGTCACCTAAGAGATGACACGACAGTGAGAGAAGGGAGTGGAAGAAATCCATCCTTTATTAAATTCCAGACCCCAGGCCTCCTCACTGCTGCTTTCATGGTCTTTCCACTGTACTATACCGAGGGACAAGATTTCAAGAGTCTCTGCTCAGCTACTCTTCCGTCAAAATTCCCACTTGCCAATTTAACTGTCAATACACAACTGCCAACCATCATGCTCAGCTCAGCATCTTGCTAGCCGCCAGCTGAGAGATTCCATGGCTTTTGAGACAGAGTCTCACCCTGTCATCCCAGATAGCGTGCAGTGGGGTCTTCATAGCTTACTACAACCTCAGACTCCTGGACTCAGTGATCCTCCTGCCTCAGCCTCTGGAGTAGCTGGGACTATAGACATGTGTCACATCGCCCATCTAAGTTTTCTATGTTTAGTAGAGGTAAAGTCTTACTCTTGTTCTTGCTCAGTCTGGTTTTGAAATCCTGAGCTCAAGCGATCTTCCTGCCTAAACCTCCCAGAATGCTGGGATTATAGGTGTGAGCCACCACACCTGGCCTCTATTGCATTTTCATCCTTCTGTAACCTGTAAGCCACACTGGGAAATCTGAGAGAAAAGGCAGACTGGAGAGTGGACTGAGAACGTATCAAACACCTCATGCATACATACATATATGTACACACCTTGGGACTCAATCTTTCCATTTCTGGAATACACACTAAGGAAATGATCTGAGATTCAGCAAATGTGTGTGCACATGGCTGGCAGGGGACAGAGCACTGCACGTCCATATGCTTCTGAATAAGCCATGTGCTCAGTCATTGGTTAGCCACTTGGACAACCTCCAAAGCACCACTGCCACTCCTTGATACCCACATAGGTGTCACTTTCCACCTTGTGGTAGGTAATGGAATTCATAATACAATGCCAAGAATGAACCTTTATATAAGAAACATAAGGCAGCGCCTGTGGCTCAAAGGGGTAGGGTGCTGGCCCCATATGCAGGAGGTGGCGGGTTCAAACCCAGCCCCAGCCAAAAACTGCAACCAAAAAAAAAAAAAAAAAAGAATCTATATAAGAAACATATAAAGTCAACTGAATTTCAGCAACTGGATTTCAAATTAGAAATTAGAAAAAAATTAAATAAAAACATTATATGTGGGTCATCTTTTATTTTTTTCTCCCTTTGTTGCTCTCTTACATCCATGCAACCACCTCTGCCTCCTCCTCCTCCTCCTCCTCCATTTTGCAAGTCTGTCTACATCTTTTTTTTTCAAAGCCAAAGCAGAGACAGACAGGGCTCAGTTGCTGGTATGGGGGAAATTGTGTAAATAAATAAAGCATTTAAATGCACCTATTCTATAGATGAGTCAGTACTACTTGGAATGACTTTGATACATCAGACTAATAGCTAGGTAGTTCTTACTGTTAACAATCTTTCTACAAAACTTCAAATTTTACTTTGAGAAAATTCCTTGATTATCCTAGAACATAAATACTTCAGGGGAAACAATTTCATTAACCACTATATTCTAAAGAAAGTATTTTGTGCTTTTTTTTTTAGAAATCACATCTTTTTCCTGAGTTCAACAACATAGCAGTTTTTTGCTTGATGGGCAGACAGAAATTAAACTGGATAACCAGATGGGTATCACATTGTAGGGTGAGATTAACCCATTGAGGATGCTGGGGCGAAGTATCTAGAGCCATGAAGCCAAGCTCCCATTGTCCAGGGCTGCCACCCTGGCCTCCTCTGCCCAGAGGCTTTTCCACTTGCCCCCAACCTATGAGATCCCAGGGCCGATCCGGACCTTTTCTGACCCTGCACTCCTAAGTCTTACTGAAACTTAGTCTCAGAGGTCAGACATTTCTGCAGCACCCTGTACTTCTCTTTGACGCGCTTATAACAATTTACTCAATTACTTGCAATTTTCTGTATTAATGGTGTCTGTCTTCTCCTTAAGAATTTAAACTCCATCCACCCTGAGCAAGAGAGACACCCCATCTCTACTAAAAGTAGAAAAACTAGCCAGCATTGTGGCGGGTACCTGTAGTCCCCACTACTCAGGAGAGTGAGACAGGAGGATGGCTTGAGCCCAGGAGTTTGAGGTTGCTGTGAGCTATGATGCCACAGCACTCTGAGACTTTGTCTCAAAAATAAAAAAGGAATTGAAACTCCATGACAACAGAGAGTGTTCTATCTCATTTATGGCTTACCCCACTATCTAACTCCAGCAAATACCTAGCATATTGCTGGTGCTCAGTAAGTTTTGTACCCCAGTTCTAGAAATATTCTCTCCCACAACCAGCCTCTTGCACCCGTTTCTGCCTGGAACATAGCCCTTGAAGACAGGAGCTTTACCCTGCTCTTACCAGAGTATCTCCCTCCTCTGGGACAGATACATTCAGTCCCTGGATGTCCTCAGGTCTCTGAATAATGCTGATTCCCACCCCCACCCCCACTAGTTCCTCTCTCCTCACTTCCCCCAGGCGCAGCCCCCACCCTTGCACAGGTGCTGTCTGTCTGCCAGGCCTTGCTCCTCCTTGTCCGGCTCATCTTAATACCAAAAGTGCCCCAGTCCTGAGTGTGGAGACCCAGAGTGAGTCCAAGCAAATAGGCCTTCGAAGTCCCTCTATGTTCAAGACCTGAGAGTGTGGAGAAAAATAAATATCATGATATGAGTTGTCAGTGTAAAGAAAGTTATGTGGCGTCACCTTCCATGAGGTCCTAAACTGTCCTAACCACCAATAAAGGCTCAATAAGAACTTTGCCAGAAGAAAACAGAGTCTACTTGGGAACATGATTTATTTATTTACATGTATGTACATGAAATCATTTTTAAATGTACACATAAAGCAAAATTACATGCAGGATGTAGCCACGAAGACAACACTAAAGGCTACTTTGTTCAGAAAAGGACTCAGAGAAGAGTGATGGTTGCCAGTTGTCAGTAGATACGGCAGGAGCAGTGTTGGCAGCAGTGGCAGCTACACTTAATCCATGTCCACTGGGGGCTGGCCAGTCATTGTACTAGATTCTTCACATAAATTATCTCAGATCTTCACCATCAACCTGCAAAAGAGAAGATTTCCTCCCTTTAAAGTTAAGAAAATCAGGGTTAAATAGCTCTCCCAATGTAACATATCTAGTGAAAAATAGAGTTAAGATTTGAGCCAGTGTCTATCTGAGACCCAAGTCTGTGCTTTAATGCTGGGTGACACCAACTGGGAAGAAGGAGCTGCTTCAGAGTGAGGGGCGTGTCATGTGCAGGATGAGCTCATGGAAAATACTGTCTGTTTAGAGTTTACCCTGAACATTTCCAATCTCATCTGATCTCGGAAGCTAAAGAGGGCTGTGCCTGGTTAGTACTGGGATGGGAGAAAGTGTCTGGTTGGAATGAGAAAGGTGTTTCAGGGTGGGGGCTTGAAGGGCATGAGTTTGGTGAATAACTTGAGAGTATTGAAGATCAAAAAGAGTATGAATTTAAGCCTAATAGCATAGGCACTAATTGGTGTATGTGGTCTCTTGAGTTGGATAATGACTAGTTGAAGAGAATTTTTTATTGGGAGTTGAGTGTGGAGTGAGATTGAACCGGGACGGTGGAGGCAGGGGACCCAGTTAGGTCCCAGTGTGAGGGACGACTGGAGAGACAACTATAAGAACAGGATGAAAAGGGAGAAGCCAAGAAGGACTGGCAACTCACACAGGAGTTGGAGAATTAGGGAGGCAGGAAGGGGGTGTAGGTAGAGAAAGAAGAACAGGAAGAAAGATGTCAAAAGTACCTATTCTGATTAACTCTGAAGGGGATCTGTGAGGCCTCAGCTAGACTTATTGGGTGGAGTGGAGAAGAAAGGAAATAGATGGTAAAGACCAAAAGAGAAAATAGATGCCTTAGTCAGTTGTTATAAATCACTTATCCTAAAAGCCTAGAAGGAAAATGAGATGAGCTGGCAGCTGGCTGGGAGAGTTAGAAAAAGACTCTTTTGTTCCTGTGTAATTGGGAGTTTGAATGCAATAGAAAGAGAATGAAAGAATAGGAAAGATGAATACATCGAGCCATCACCAATATCTAGGAGATCCCCCAAGGTAATCACTCCACCATTAGTGCCAAGCCAACTGGAGAGTTTCCAAGCAGCAAAACCTGGTAAGGTAATGAGTTGGGCCATGTCACTCCAGGCCCTGACTTCTGACTCGTAGGACTCCTCGGGACTTAGTAAGGTCACTTCCACTCCATTTCCTAATGTATAATGTGGAACCAACAATTATGTCTCTGCCTACACAGAACTGTGTCTGATCACCACTAGGAATTCAGTAAATATTCCTTGGTTGATTACCCCACAGAATAGTTAAAAGAGTATAGATAAGAAAGCATTTGGTCGAGGGGAGGGGAGGGGGGAGGATGGGCAGAGGGAAGGTGATTGGTAGGATCACACCTACCGTGCATTTTCTTTGTTATTATGTTAAGACATTATATTCTACATTTGGTGAGTTTCACATGTACCCTTGTAAGATGCACTGTAGGTGTGATCCCACCAATCACCCTCCCTTCACCCATCCTCCCCCCTCCCCTTTAACTGGGATTTGAACTCACATCACCTAATTCTCAACCCTGAAATTGTTAACTGTTG
>CAUYPK010170213.1:0-24809 GCA_963574355.1 Loris lydekkerianus
GTAACCCAACTATAGCACAAGACTATGAGGAAAGGACCAAGCAAGGGGAAGGGAGGGGGGAGGTTTGGGTGGAGGGAGGGTGATGGGTTGGGCCACATCTATGGTGCATATTTTTATCTATAATAAAAAAAAAAAGAAAGAAAGTAAATGATCTGAGCCCAGAACAGAGGCCAGAGTGAGAGAGGGGCTGGCATCTTTAGGAACAGACCAGGCAGCCTCTCAACTTTTGTATGTAGATTGTTTAGTGGATGATCGTATTTCCAAAAGCTATAAAAGTTAGAAAATGCCTCATTGCTCTATACTTTTTAGAATCTTTAGTCATTCGTAAGTATCTGTCAAGATTCAAGTCCTCACTGTTTGATTCTCAGAGAGCCTTGGCTAGGCCAGTCAAGTGAAGCAGTAGGAGTGGAGAAGAACAGGGAGTCATTGGCGACGCGTGGCCTCACGAGAAGAAAAAGTAAATTGTGTTCTTTGGTTGGTTGAACTAATATCTACTGCTGCTGTCCAAAGGTTTAGAACCCATTATAAGAAAGAAGCAACACATAGGAATTCCATATCCAAGTGGAGGAAAAGACTGAATGAAACAGTTTTTTTAGTTCTGTCAATGATAATCCACTGTCTGGTAGGCCACATGTTCATGAAGAAACCGTAGTATCCCTTAAAGGAACCTTTGAGGCAAGTCCAATAAAGTCATTAAGACAGGCATCAACTAGAGCTGAGGTTTTCAAAGTCTACTGTGCATAAGTTTCTGCAGACAAGACTTCACATGAAAGCTTAAAAAATTCAGGTGCATCAGATGTTATGAAAGGATTATCATGCACTACTAACTTTCTGTCACCAGTTCAACAAAAACTTGGCAACAATAATGCATTTTTGAGTAATTTAATGTTCTCGGATGAAGCAACATTCCAGATTAGGGGCAAGGTCAACAGCCATAACAGCCATATTTGGGGAACTGAAAATCCACATGAGCCTGTTGAACATGAAGGAGGTTCTCTTAAAGTTAATGTATGGTGTACTTTGGGAAAAAAGTGAGTCATAGGGCCATCCTTTTTTAAAGGATATGTTTTTAATAGTGACAGCTATATAGAAATGGCTGCAAAATTATTTTATTCCTCAGTTTGAACAGTTAGGACTGGTAGAGAATATAGTGTTTCAACAAGATGGTGCTCCTTATCACTTTGCTTTGTATGTTAGTTTTTGCATGAGAAATTCCCTAACAGGTGGATTAGAAGAGGTGGACAATTTTCTTGGGCCAGATTTGACTCCATTGGATTTCTTTTTATGGGGACATGTGAGAACTAGTGTTTATTCAACCAAACCTCAATCTTTAGTAGAAGACTTGCAAGCTAGGATAACTGATGTGATTGCTGGTATTACTGAAAATCAGCTTGAAAATGTTTTCAGAGTACAGAATCAGATTACCCTTTATATTAGTAATGATAATAGACATGTTGAAAATTAACAAGAACAATAAAAAATGGTTCTTTCTAATCCTTTTTACAGATTCTATCACATATACTTACAATGTTGCAACTATTTTAAATTACACACGAACTTTATGGACACCCTGCATAAAACCCTATTTTACAGAATGGGAAACCAAGGCTCCGTAAGGTTGAGCAATTTTCTCATGGGCAACTTCAACAAATTGACATCAGAGGATTCAAACTCTAGTCTTGACAGTTGGTATTCGTACTCATCTTGAAGTACTACCTTTATCTGATGGAAACATTCTTTTAGGAAATTTAATCTGGCTGCAGGATTCAGGATGAATTGTAGGGATAGAGAGATTTGAAAGCAGAGAGACCATTTAGGCGATTCTTTTAACAGTAGTCCAGACACGAAGTGTTGAAATCTAGCTTAAGAGTGATGACAATAAAAATAGAAAGATAAAAAAAAAAAAAAAAAAAGAAGGAAAGAAACTGAATAGATTTGAATATATTTGGGGAGTAAATCCTTCACTATTTGAAATTGGCTCTACTCACATTCCAAAACTGAAAAGCCAAATAGATTTGGGATGAGATTGTATTGCTCATCCTTATCTCCACTGCTTTAGATTTATAAGGCTTATTCTTACCACTGGTATCAGCACTCATTTTCAACATATTTTTACAAAATAGACACAAACACAAAAATTTTAAATAAGTTAAACATGGCAATTGTCTGACAATTTCATGTCTCCTGTCAACTTTTATAAGGGCAAGGATTCTGTCCGTAATGTCTCTTTAGCACCCAGACTAGGGCTTGCAACAAAGGAAGCATTTAATAAATGTGAAATAGGCTCGGTGCCTATAGTTCAGCGGCTAGGGCACCAGCCACATGCACCACAGCTGGCGGGTTCAAATCCAGCCCAGGCCTGCCAAACAACAATGACAACTACAACCAAAAAATAGTTGGGCATTGTGGCAGGCCCCTGTAGTCCCAGCTACTTGGGAGGCCAAGCCAAGAGAATCACTTAAGCCCAGGAGTTTGATGTTGCTGTAAGCTGTGACACCACAGCTCTCTATCCAGGGCGATAGGTTGAGGCTCTGTCTCAAAAAAAAAAAAAAAAAAAAAAAAAGCCAGCCATTGTGGTGGGTGTCTGTAGTCCCAGCTACTTGTGAGGCTAAGGCAAGAGAATCTCTTGAGTCCAAGAATTTGAGGTTGCTGTGAGCTGTGACACCACTGCACTTTACTGAGGGCAACATAGTGAAACTGTCTCAAAAAAAAAAAAAAAGGCTCAGCGCCTGTGGCTAAGCGGCTAAGGTGCCAGCCACATACACCTGAGCTGGCGGGTTTGAATCCAGCCCAGGCCCACCAAACAACAATGATGGCCGCAACCAAAAAAAAAAAAAAAAAACCAGCCAGGCGTTGTGGCAGGCGCCTGTAGGTCCCAGCTATTTGGTAGGCTGAGGCAGGAGAATCACTTGAACCCAAGAGTTGGAGGTTGCTGTGATGCTGTGAGCTGTGATGCCATGGCACTCTACCCAGGGCAACAGCTTGAGGCTCTGTCTCAAAAAAAAAAAAGAAAAGTGAAATGTTCTTCAACAACATGTTTGTCAAATTTAGAAGCTGACTTGTGCACGACCTTTGTGAGAATTTTTAGTATTTACTCATCAGATAGTAGGCGTTTGCCTTTGTCATATAAAAAATATAAATAAAGCAGCCAGCTATAATGGCTCACAGCTATAATCCTAGCACTCTGGGAAGCTGAGGCAGGAGGATTACTTGAGCTCAGGAGTTTAAGATCAGCCTAAGCAAAAGTAAGACCCTGTCTCTACTAAAAATAGAAAAACTAGCCAGGCCTTGTGGTGGGCACATGTATTCCCAACTACTCAGGAGGCTGAAACAAGAGGATCCCTTGAGCCCAGGAGTTTAAGATTGCTGTGAGCTATGACAGCACAGTACTCTATCCTGGGACAACAGTGAGGCTCAGTCTCAAAAAGGGACATATGAATAATTTAGCATTCCACTCCGGCATACATACAGATATGCAAACTTGCATACAGATATTCATCAAAATGGCATAATTCATGGCTTGGCACCCATAACACAGTGGTTATGATGTCAGCCACATACACTGAGGCTGGCGGGTTCAAACCCAGCCTGGACCAGCTAAACAACAATGACAACTGCAACAAAAAATAGCTGGGCCTTGTAGTGGGCACCTATAGTCCCACCTACTTGGGAGGCTGAGGCAAGAGAATCACTTGAGTCCAAGAGTTTGAGGTTACTGTGAGCTGTGACGCCATGGCATTCTACCAAGAGCAACATAGTAAAACTCTGCCTCAAAAAAATAAAAAAAAAGAGTTCCTCTTAAAAAAAATCATAATTCATAATAGATCAAAACTGGGAACAGCCCAAATATCCACCAATAGTAGAATAGGTAAACATGTTATATTTATATACTAGAATACAGTACTACCCAGCAATGACAGAGTATATGGGACAACACACACAGGTGACTCACGATGGTGACTGAAAGAAACTTGTGTGTGAGTCTACTTCTCTTGTTTTTTTTTTTTTTTTTAAGACAGGTTTTGTTTTTTTTTCCTCTGACACTCGGGCTAGAGTGGAGTACCATCATTCTAACCTCAAACTCCTGAGCCCAAGTGAGCCTCCTGCCTCAGCCTCCTGAGTAGTTGAGACTACAGGCACATGCTACCATGCCTGGCTAATTTTTCTATTTTTATAGAGATGATATCTAGCTCTTCCTTAGGCTGGTCTCAGACTGGCCTCAAGCAATCTTCCTGTCTTGATCTTTCAAAGGGCTAAGATTACAGGCATGAGCCACCATGTCCAGCCTTTACTTATCAGTATATAAAGTTCAAAAAGATAAAACTAATTGATGCCATTAGAAATGAGATTGCCAGGTGTGGTTGCTTGTATGTTGTAATCCCAGCTATGTAGGAGGCCGAGGAGGGAGGATAACTCAAGTCAGGAATTTGAGAGTAGCCAGAGCAACAAACATAACAAGACCCCATCTCTAAAAACAGAAAAGAAGGCACCTGCACCAGGGCTTCTGCAAGTATGTTCACTTCTGTTAAAAAAGTTTAAAAACTTGGGTGGTGCCTGTGGCTCAAGGAGTAGAGCGCAAGCCCCATATGCCAGGGGCAGTGGGTTCAAGCCCAGCCCCAGTCAAAAACTGTAAATAAATAAATAAATAAATAAATAAAATGAAAAAAAAAGTTTAATAAGATGAAAACTTTTATATACAACTTATGATTCTTCATCTGATTTTGAAAAAGTTCTATAAAGTATTCTGAAAATCAAAAGGAAGAGGGGTATCAATGTTGGAAATGTGGGTCACTTACAAAAAAGAACTATACATAGTTCAGTATGCCTGAAGGACGTGTTAGCCACCATTTCCTTCCTTTTTTTCTGTGCCACCTGGTTCTACTACTAAGTAAGCCTTGCCCCTGAGAGGAGAAGAGAGACTCTGCAAAGGTGCTTGAAAGGAATCTTAGATGTGGAAGGAAAAAGTCCACATTATGTCACAGCCATACTATCCTCCAAAACCTCCGGTGGAATTCCTGAGCTTCCCACCACCCCTGTCCTCATACCTGCTTTGGTACTCATTACCCAATTTAGAAATCTTGATATCATCTTCAGTGCTTTTTGTTGATCATCGGTTATTTATGATTTAGAAATGTTTCTAAAACTCTGTCCCCTTTGTTCTCAGAGACACTTACCTAGTTCAGGCCGCCATCACCTTTCATAACTGTTTGAGTAGCCTCCTGGTTAATCCCCTTTTCCAATCTCTCATACACTGAAACTGGGGTTACCTTTCCAAAATGCAAATTAACCACGTCACTTGTCTACCAAACATCCTTCAGTGGCATAAATTCAGTAGTCTGATTATACATGGACTTTGTGGTCTGACATCAACCCACCTTTGGAACCTGTCCCTTCTCTTGCCATGACTGGATTTATTGCCATTCCATTAAAACTCTGTGTTCTTTCTGATCTTGAAGCCTGTACTCAGGATGTTCACACTTCCTAGAAGGCCTCCTTCCTACTAGCCACAGGGCCAGCTTTTGGACTTAATTCTCATTATCTGAGCACCTTTGCCCACTCATTCAGCTTTCAGCTCAAGCTACATTGTGTGCTGACTTAGACTTAAGTACTTACTGTACTAGGTTAAGATTCTAGTGGCAGGGCACCTTGCCATTTTTGCATCTGTAGCACTTGACACATAATAAGAACAAAGTAAGCTTTTTTCTTTTTTCGAGACAGAATCTCACTTTGTCACACTTGGTAGAGTGTGGTGGCATCACAGCTCACTGCAACTTCTGACTCTTGGGCTCAAGTGATTCTCTTGCCTCAGCCTCCTGAACAGCTGAATCTGTAGGTGCCCAACCACAATGCCTAGCTATTTTAAGAGACAGGGTCTCACTCTTGCTCAAGCTGGTCTTGAACCTGTGAGCTAAGGGCAATTCACCCACCTCGGCCTCCCAGAGTGCTAGGATTATAGGCGTGAGCCACCTCGGCTGGCCAAAGTGAGCTTTTATTTCATTTCTTTTTCTTTTCTTTTTTTTTTTTTGTGAGACAGAGACTTACTATTTTACCCTTGGTAGGGTGCCGTGGTGTCACAGCTCACAGCAACCTCAGACTCTTGGGTTCAAATGATTCTTTTGCCTCAGCCTTCCAAGTAGCTGGGACTACTGGCACTGCTGCAACACCTGGCTATTTTTTGTTGCAGTTATCATTGTTGTTTAGCTGGCCTGGACCGGGTTCGAACCCACCACCCTCAGTGTACATGGCTGGTGCCATAACCAGTGAGCTACAGACTCTGAGCCTATTTTTTATTTTATTTAATTGAATTTACTTATTTACTTTTTTTTTTTTTTAAGAGACAGAGTCTCACTTTGTTACCCTCAGTAGAGTGCTGTGACGTCACAGCTCACAGCAACCTCTGGCTCTTGGGCCTAGGCAATTCTCTTGCCTCAGCCTCTGAGTAGCTGGGACTATAGGCACCTGCCACCACACCTGGCTATTTTTTTGTTGCAGTTTGGCTGGAGCTGCGTTTGAACCTGCCACCCTCGGTATCTGACGCCAGTCCCTACTCACTGAGCCACAGGCACCACCCTTATTTTTTATTTTTTTAGAGACAGAATCTCACTTTATTGCCTTTGATAGAGTGCTATGGCGTCACAGCTCACAGCAACCTCCAACTCCTGGGCTTAGGCGATTCTCTTGCCTCAGCCTCCCAAGTAGCTGGGACTACTACTATTACACAACACCCAGTTATTTTTGTTGCTGCAATTTGGCCAGGCCGGGTTTGAACCCGCCACCCTAGGTATATGGGGCCGGAGCCCTACTCACTGAGCCACAGGAGCCATCCAATTTTTTTTTTTTTTTTAACACTCACATAAGGTGCTCAGCACCTGTAGATCAGTGGCTAGGGTGCCAGCCACATACACCAGAGCTGGCGGGTTCAAACCCAGACCTGCCAAACAACCATGACAACTACAACAAAAAAATAGCCAGGAATTGTGGCGGGCACCTGTAGTCCCAGCTACTCAGGAGGCTGAGGCAAGAGACTCTCCTAAGCCCAAGAGTTTGAGATTGCTGTGAGCTGTGATGCCACAGCACTCTGCCGAGGACAACAAAGTGAGACTCTGTCTCAAAAAACAAACAAAAAAACCCAATCACATAAGGAAGCATTTATTTGAGGTTTAGCATAAAGTCAAACAAATAAAATGTATATAAACACAAATCCACAATAAGTCATAGCACAGATAGCAAAGGACAAAGTAAAAACAAAGAAAACTAATTAGCAGCTATAAACAGACACAGAGTGTCTTGTACAGTAGAAAGTCTTTTACAAAATAATCATCTTAGATCAACAGACGACCAGGCTTTGCTGTCCTGCAGTATGGGTTCCGTTAGCGTTCCCTCCTGCTGTCTCCAGTGTCCTCCTTTGCACGGCTGGTCATTGTGTTGGTGATGCCACCCGGAGATGCCTTGCCATAGCGCTCTGTTGACCACTATAGCCTGTAGATACCTGTCCTTATCCACAGTTCCCACAGTTATACCCACTATAATCACATCCACCATAGCCACTATAGTTTTGATCACTACTATAGGCACTATTGTAATTTCCATATGCTTGATCATAATAGTTATTAAACTGAATCTCTTTATTCTGTGGCACAAAGGACAGTTAACATAGATAACATTGGAGAGGTTTGATGGAGATTTGATATTGTTCCTACCCTCCAGGGGTGTAACCGAGCTGGGACTTCATGGTTTATGCTCTAAAGAGAAGTGAGCAAGGCTGTGGAGGTGGGCTTCCTGGGGTGTTTAGTTAATGCTAGTCAGAAGCCATTTTAGCAATACCTATGCTAGAGGAGCCTCAGAGGAGGCTAGAGGAGCATGGTCAAGGAAAGAAACCATTCCATGGCTTGGTGCCTGTAGCTAAGTGGTTAGGACATTGGCCACATGCACTGGGGCTGGTGGGTTCAACCCTGGCCTGGGCCTGCTAAACAACAATGACAACAACAACAAAACAAATAGCTGAGTGTTGTGCCGGATGCCTTTAGTCCCAGCTACTTGGGAGGCTGAGGCAAGAGAATCACTTAGGTTACTGTGAGTTATGACGCCACAGCACTCTACGGAGGGAGACGTGGTAAAATTCTGCCTCAAAAGAAAGAAAGAAACAATTCCTAACAGCCTAGCCTATGTGAGCAGTCCCTAAACAGAAAGCTTTAAAGAGGAGATTATACATGTAGATATTTATTACAACTGAAATTTGAATTACCTTCTTTTGCACAAACAGGAAAACCTGCTTTCCCACTCTGGCTGATTATGAGCCTGGTAAGCAGACAATGGGTCTTCTTTTCAGATTCCAGTCTAACTTGAACTTTCTCAAAATTAATATGATAGCCAGATGCAGTGGCTTATGCCTATAATCCTAACACTCTGGGAGGCTGAGGCAGGAAGATGGCTTGATCTCAGGAGTTTGAGACCAGACTGAGCAAGAGAGAGACTCGATGTCTACTAAAAATAGAAAAACTTGGGCCAGGTGCAGCACTCTAGGAGGCTGAGGCAGGTGGCATGCCTGAGCTCACAGGTTCGAGGCCAGCCTGAGCCAGAGTGAGACCCCACCTCTAAAAATTGCTGGGCATTGTGGCGGTAGCCTGTAGTCCCAGCTGCTCAGGAGACTGAGGCAAGAGAATCGCTTGAGCCCAAGAGTTTGAGATTGACATCAAAAGAGTGAGGTATGATGCCACGGCTCTACCAAAGTGACAAAATGAGACTCGGGCTCAAACCAAACAAAAGGGCAGCGTCTGGGGAGCAGTGGATAGGGGGCCTGCCCCCTATACCACGGATGGTGGGTTTGAACCCAGCCCCCACCAAACTGCAACAAAAAATAGCCAGGGGTTGTAGTGGGTACCTGTGGTCCCAGCTACACGGGAGGCTAAGGCAAGAGAATCGCCTAAGCCCAGGAGCTGAAGGTTGCTGTGAGTTGTGATGCCATGGCACCCTACTCAGGGTGACAAAGTGAGACTGACACAAAAAAAAAGGTGTGGGGGGGGCAGCACCTGTGGTTCAGTGAGTAGGGTGCCAGCCCCATATACTGAGGGTGGCGGGTTTGAACTCAGCCCTGGCAAAACTGCAATGAAAAAATAGCCGGGCGTTGTGATGGGCACCTGTAGTCCCAGCTACTCAGGAGGCTGAGGCAAGAGAATCGCCTAAGCCCAAGAGCTGGAGGTTGCTGTGAGCTGTGATGCCAGAGCACTCTACTGAGGGCGACAAAGTGAGACTCTTAAAAAAAGTGAGTCTCTTAAAAAAAGAAAAGAAAAGGGAATCAAAAACTAATTGGCCAGGCATGATGGGTCACGCCTGTAATTCTAGCCATCTGGGAGGCCGAGGAGGGTGGATCACCTAACCTCACAAATTTGAGACCAGCCTGAGCCAGAGCGATACCCCATCTCTAAAAATAGCTGGGTGTTGTGACAGGCACCTTTAGTCCCAGCTACTTGGGAGGCTGAGGTAAAAGAATTGCTTGAGCTCAAAAGAGTCTGAGGTTGCCGTGAACTATGACATCATGGCACTCTACCTCTATGATAAAATGAGACTCTGTCTCAAAATAACAAAACAAAAGGGGAGGGGAGGGGGGAGGTTTAGGTGGAGGGAGGGTAATGGGTCGGGCCACATCTATGGTGCATATTTTTATCTATAATAAAAAATAATAATAATTTAAAAAATAAAATTAAAAAAATAACAAAACAAAACAAAAACTAATTCAACACTTTTTGAATGCTTACCTCATGTCTGATGTTTTTTATATCACTTCATTATTCTCAGCTTAGTAAGACTAATATGCCAAACTAAATACTGTGTTTAATGTGTGTGTATATATATATATATATATATTTTTTTTTTTTTTTTTTTTTTGCAGTTTTTAGCCAGGGCTGGGTTTGAACCCACCACCTCCAGTATGTGGGGCTGGCACCCTACTCCTTGAGCCACAGGTGCCACCCAAGGATATGTATATGTATTTTTTAATTGAGACAGTCTCACTTTGTCACACTCTGTAAAATGCTATGGCGTCATAGCTCACAGCAACCTCAGACTCTTGGGTTCAAGTGATTCTCCTGGCTCACTTAGCACATACACCCAGGCTGGCAGTTGGAACACGGCCAGGGCCAGCTAAACAATGACAACTGCAACAAAAATATAGCTGGGCATTATGGTGGGCACCTATAGTCCCAGCTACTTGGGAGGCTGAGGCAAGTGGATTGCTTGAGCTTAGGAGTTCGAGACCAGCCTGAGCAAGAGTGAGACCCTGTCTCTGAGAAATTAGCCAGGCATAATGGAGGGTGCCTGTAGTGCCTGAGGGAACAGGATTGCTTGAGCCCAGGAGTTTAAGGTTGCTGTGAGCTATGACATCACAGTGCTCTGCTGAGAGCAACTAAATGAAACTCTGTCTCAAAAAACAAAACAAAACAAAAAAATGATCATCTCATGGCCTTTCTTTCTTTCTTTCTCTCTCTCTCTTCTTTTCTTTTCTTTTCTTTGTTTTCTTTTCTTGAGACAGTCTCACTCAGTCATCCTGGGGTTAAGTGCCCTGGTGTTATAGCTCACAGCAACATGAAACTCTTGGACTCAAGTGATTCTCTTGCCTCAGCCTCCTGAGTACCTGGGACTATAGGTGCTGGCTACGATGCCTGGCTTTTTTTTTTTTTTTAAAGACAGGGTCACACCTATAATCCTAGCACTCTAGAAGGCCAAGACAGGCAGAATACTTCAGCTCAGGAGTTCAAGACCAGCCTAAGCAAGAGTGAGACCCTCATTTCTACTAAAAAAGTAGAAATACTAGCTAGGTGTTGTGGTTGGTACCTATGGTCCTATCTACTTGGGGTAGGTAAGAGGACTGCTTGAACACAGGAGGTTGAGGTTGTTGTGAGCTATGACAGCATGGCACCCTACCTAAGGAGACAGAGTAAGACTCCTGTCTCAAAGAAAAAAATAATTACCTACAGTTATCTCAGAAAAAGAAAAAAAAATCTCAGGGAGACACAGAATGCAGTGTCTTATCAGCACACAGCTTAAAAGGGACTGCTAGGTGGGGGTGGGGCATAGGTGGAACTTGCTGCCTCCTTTACCCCCAGCCTCCTTAGCACCCAAAAAAACAATTTACCTTACTCTTTAAGACTCAGATGCTGCCGCCAGGGAGCCCTGGGGCCCATGTCTTAAAATTCTTGCTGCTGTTGATTAACTTTCCTTATCTGTGTCTGCTGCTGCAGGACCTAGGGTTCACCATATGTCTTTCTTTCTTCCTTTCTTTCCTTGCTTTCCTTGCTTTCCTTTCTTCTCTTTCTCTCTTTCTTGCCTCTAGCTATCGCCCTGGGTAGAGTACCTTCACATCACAGCTCACAGCAACCTCCAACTCCTGAGCTTAAACGGATTTCTTGCCTCAGCCTCCCAAGTACCTGGGACTACAGACACTTGCCACAACGCCTGGCTATTTTTTTGTTGCAGTGGTCACTGTTGCGTAACCTGTCCAGGCTGGGTTTGAACCCACCAGCCTGGGTATATGTGGTTGGTGCCTTAGCTGCTTGAGCTACAGGCGTCAAGCCCCCATGTGTGTTTCTAAATGTTCTCTGAGGGAAGGTCAATGCTGATTAAGTTCCTCCAGGCTCAATTCTTAACTTTTTTTTTTTTTTTGTAAAGACAGAGTCTCACTTTGTCTCCCTAGGTAGAGTGCTATGGTGTCATAGCTCACAGCAACCTCAAACTCTAGTGCTCAAGCTATTTTCTTGCTTTAGCTTCCCAAGTAGCTGGACTACAGGTGCCTTCCATAACGCCTGGCTATTTTTAGAGGTAGGGTCTCACTCTTGCTCAAGCTGGTTTCAAACCTGTGACCTCAGGCAGGTCTTAAACTTGTGAGCTCACACAATCCACCTACCTCAGCCTCCCAGAGTGCTAGGATTACAGGCGCCAGACCATTATTATTCTTTAAACTGTGAGAGTTAGGGATTGCTCTGGGGGGAAATAGCCTTTCTACTGAAATCATTGGTTGAGGTAGAAGTGATTATATTCTAAATTATCTAGATAATTTTATGACTGGCTAAAGCCTTAGCTAGCCGAAAGCAAAAGCAAGGACTGTAAATTTGGCTACCTGCCAAGCTTGACTCACTAAGCTAGAGAATTCACCTTCAAGAATATGTGCAATACAGGCGGGAGGAGGTGGCTCAGGCCTCTAATCCTAGCACTCTGGAAGGCCGTGGCAAGAGGATCACTTGAGTTTAGGAGTTGGAGATCCCATTTCTACTAAAAATAGAAAAACTTGGGTGGTGCCTGTGGCTCAAGTAGTAGGGCGCCAGCCCCATATACTGGGGGTGGTGGGTTCAAGTCCAGCCTCAGCCAAAACTGCCAAAACAACAATAACACAAAACTAGCTGGGCGTTGTGGATTGTGTGGGCACCTATAGTCCCAGCTACCAGGGAGGCTGATGCAAGAGGATTGCTTGAGCCCAGGAGTTTGTGGTTGGTATGAGCTAGGCTGAGGCCATAGCACTCCAGCCTGGGCAATAGAGTAAGACTCCATCTCAAAAAACAAAAACAGCGCAGCACCTGTGGCTCAGTGAGTAGGGCGCCAGCCACATATACGGAGGGTGGTGCGTTTGAACTTGGCCCCGGCCAAACAGCAACAACAAAAAAAATAGCCAGGCATTGTGTCAGGCGCCTGTAGTCCCAACTACTCGGGAGGCTGAGGCAAGAGAATCTCCTAAGCCCAAGAGCTGGAGGTTGCTTTGAGCTGTGACGCCATAGCACTCTACCAAGGGCGACAAAAAAAAAAAAAAAAAAAGAGTATGTGCCATCCAGATGTATATTTGTGCCTATCTCTTTGTCGTATGAAATAAGTTTGAGAATTGTTTGAGGTTAAACAAAAAGATCCCTTTGTGCACACACTTTCCACCTTTCCTGCCTTCTTTTCCTTTCTCTGCTGCCAAGTCAAATCAAATCACTGACCCATGAATTGGAGCATTAATATTAAAATTTGCTCCAGTAGATTTCAGAGTCTTTTTTTTTTTTGAAACATAGTCTGACTATGTCACCCTCGGTAGAGTGCTGTGGCGTCACAGCTCACAGCAACCTCCAACTCTTGGGCTTAAGTGATTCTCCTGCCTCAGCCTCCCAAGTAGCTAGGACTACAGGTGCCCACCACAACGCCCAACTATTTTTTTGTTGCACTTGTTATTGTTGTTTAGCTGGCCCAGGCAGGGTTCAAACCCACCACCCTCAGTGTATGTGGCTGGCTGTAACCACTGTGCTTGGACACCAAGCTGGATTTCAGAGTCTTTTATTTTTACCTACAGAAGAGCTGGAGAGAGACATTCCAAAGTCAGGAGACATTGATGATTGGCCTGGGCAGGGAACACTGGTTAAGTGGCGAAGGAGATAAAGGACACATTCCAAGAACCCTGGGCCTACCCAACAACAATGATGACCACAACTAAAAAATAGCCGGGTGTTGTGGCGGGTGCCTGTAGCCCCAGCTACTTGGGAGGCTGAGGCAAAAGAATCGCTTAAGCCCGGGAGTTGGAGGTTGTTGTGACATCACAGCACTCTACCCAGGGCAACAGCTTGAGGCTCTGTCACAAGAAAAAAAAAAAAAGGAGGGTGGAATTACTGTACCTCACTTCTCAGATCTTGAAGGAGTCTGTATTTGTTTTCACCTGGAACACATTCTGGGGTAGCTTCAAAATCAAGCCAAGTTAATTTCAGGTGATTCTAATGAATTTTTTAATTTAATTAATTGATTTATTTATTTATTTTGAGACAGAGCCTCAAGCTGTCACCCTGGGTAGAGTGCTGTGGCATCATAGCTCACAGCAACCTCCAACTCTTGGGCTCAAGTTATTCTCCTGCGTCCGCCTCCCAAGTAGCTGAGCCTACAGGCACCCGCCACAACGCCCAGCCATCTTCTGGCTGCAGCCATCATTGTTGTTTGGCGGCCCAGGCTGGATTCGAACCTGCCAGCTCAGGTGTATGTTGCTGGTGCCTCAGCCGCCCGAGCCACAGGTGCCGAGCCTCTAATGATCTTTTAATTAGCATAAGGCACAATATAGTAATTTGCAGCTCATAGTTCACTTGCTACTTGAAATTAGAAACTGCAAGGTCAGTAATGTAAGTGGGAGGAGAGATTTAATTAATCCCTTCAACAAATATTTATTGATTGGCAGCTGTGCTGGTTGATGGTGATATAGCCAAGGAGCCAAGCCAAAGTCCGTCCCTACGGGCCTTTCTTCCTAGTAGGAGAACAAAGAGCATAGTTAATAAATCCAAATATGTATAAATAAATCCAAATCTACATATGTACATATACATATTTACATGTATAACAAGTGATACATGCTGTAGGTGAAGAAAAAGCAGAGTAAGGCCCTGGAGAGGGCTAAGAGTGTGTGAGTAGAGTGCTCACTGTAGACAGTGTTTTTCAACCTTTATCTCCTGGCACACTTGAACCTATAGTTAAATCCTCCATGGGCTTAAATTATATTGCTCAAAAAAAAAAAAAAGAGTACACTTAGTGTGCTTTGAACTTCCTTTTTTTTTTTTTTTTTGAGACAGTTTCACTTTATCATTCTCAGTAGGTGCTGTGACATCACAGCTCACAGCAACCTCAAACTCTTGGGCTCAAGTGATTCTCTGGCCTCAGCCTCCCAAGTAGCTGGGACTACAGGAACTTGCCACAATGCCTGGCTATTTTTAGAGAGGGGGTTCTCACTCTGGCTCAGGCTGGTCACAAACCTGTGAGTTCAGGCAATCCACCTGCCTTGGCCTCCCAAGTGTTGGGATTACAGGCATGAGCCACCGAGCCTCGCCCTTGAACTTCTTTTAAAAATAATTTAATTAGTGGTCTTTAACATTTTTCACAGCACATCTAAGATCCTCTCACAGTATGGAGGTTGGCCAGGAAAAGCCTCTAGTGAGAGGCTGCCAGAAGGAAATGGGAGTGAGTCCTACAGGTTTTGGGGGACAGATTGTGCTGGGCAGAGGGAAGACCAAGGGCTCTGTCACCGAAGGTGACATTTGGCCACCATTCCTTAGAGGCTCTTTATGGTGACACACAGGGGCTGCAGAACTTAAGTGCCCATCAGCCGAAGGCCACATTTCTGCCCCAGAGACACCCCCAACACAGAGAAGTAGACAGAGCTGTAAATATAAGACCAGCAAGCTGGCCTGGAATAAGGCTTGAAAATGCATCACGGCCTTGCACAATAACCTAGGAAGAGGCTAGTCAAGGATCCTTTTGTCCACGTGAGATTCTGATAAAGCAGCTGCTACAGATGTTAAGGGACAGTGACATAGCCATGAGAAAATCCCATGGCCTGGCTTCCAGTCTGGCATTTCCACCTTAGAGCCTTTCACCTGTTGGGGGTCTGTGATTGTGCTAATGAAGGTAAGTGACAGGAGACAGAGCATGTTAGCATCGGATCAGTATAAAAATCACACCAACTCGTCTGACCGGAGAAAACCTTACAAGCAAATGTAAGGTTTTCTCCGGTCAGACGGAGAATCTTCATAGTGCTAGTCTTTGAGAAGTGGGATTATGGATGATTTGCTACCTTTCTGTGAATGTCTGCAAATTACTCAGCAACAGAGTAAGTGAACAAAGCTTTCCACAGGCATATTAATTGCTGTTCAGCACCTAAGCTGGTCATTCTATCCCCGTCCTTGCCCTCACTCCTTTCTTTTGCTAACCTGCAGCCAGTACTTAAGAGTACTTAAGTCCTCTCTCCTTTCAAGAGTCACTCCTTTTTGCCTAATTACCATACTTGGAGCATTATTTAAGCCTTAAACTTTTCTTTCTTTCTTTCTTTCTTTTTTTTTTTTTGAGACAGAGCCTCAAGCTATCACCCTGTCAGCACTGGGTAGAGTGCTGTGGCATCACAGCTCACAGCAGCCTCCAACTCCTGGGCTCAAGCTATCCTCTTGCCTCAGCCTCCCAAATAGCTGGGACTACAGGCGCCTGCCACATGCCTGGCTATTTTTTTGGTTGCTGCTGTCATTGTTGTTTGGCAGGCCCGGGGTGGATTTAAACTGGCCAGCTCAGACGTTCGTGGCTGGCACCTCAACTGCTTGAGTCACAGGGACCGAGCCCTTAAACTTTTCTTTTTTTTTTTTTTTTGAGACAGATTCTCACTTTGTTGCCTCGGTAGCTCTCTATGGCGTCACAGCTCACAGCAACCTCCAACTCCTGGGCTTGCAATTCTGCCTCAGCCTCCTGAGTAGCTGGGACTCTTAAACTTTTCTTAATTGTGTTTTGTTTCCTTAAAGATTTGGAAAGGGATTTTTAATGGCTAAGAGTGGCCCTACCATGCTGATCTGTAGCCTCAGGCAAGTTCCTTTGACTCACTACCCATCACTTTCCTCTCTATAAACAGGGACTGCTGTAAGGGGCCCTAAAGCTTAGGCCCTGGGATTTGGATAGGGAAGTGTAGCGAAGGTAAACATGACATCAGCGGGGCAGCACACCACACCCATCAGAGCCTCTCCCATCCTCTTTGTCCACAGGAGATGGTACCCACTTGTGCAGAAGCTTTCCCAGGACTCTGCCTAAGGGATTTGTCTGCTCTGCCACCCCAGCCGACCAGAAGTGTCCTCAGAGGCAACCCTCAACCAGAGAGATTTAGCAGTTGGTGAATGTGCACCTCCACCTTCTTACCTCTGAGAGGAGCTTTAAAGAATGGATTGTAGGGTGGCGCCTGTGGCTCAGTGGGCAGGGCCCCCGGCCCCATATACTGAGGGTGGTGGGTTCAATCCTGGCCCTGGCCAAACTGCAACAAAAAATAGCTGGGCATTGTGGCGGGCATCTATAGGCCCAGCAACTTGGGAGACTGAGGCAAGAGAATCTCCTAAACCCAAGAGCTGGAGGTTGCTGTGAGCTGTGATGCCACAGCACTCTATTGAGGGCAATAAAGTGAGACTCTGTCTCTAAAAAATATATATATATATTATAAAATGCAGATACAGAAAAAATAAAAACCAACACATAGAGCAAATGTGCAGCCTAACTAATTACTCCAAGACAAATAAACACCTCTGTAGGCATTGTTGGGACTAGTCTGAGGCTAGCTCCCTCCAGCTTCTCAGGAGTTGGTGTGGGGATGAGAATCAGTTGCCCACAGTGGTTGCTCGCTCCCAATGTGACATGTTATGGGCCTGCTGTTCCTGACTTCCTTTTCTTATCCTTTACCCCACTTCCTCAACTCACTCTCAAGATCACCTTCCAAATAAGCAACTTATATCCAATTTCTTTTTTTTTTGAGACAGAGCCTCAAGCTGTCACCCTGGGTAGAGTGCTGGCATCACAGCTCAAAGCAACTTCCAACTCCTGGGCTCAAGTGATTCTCTTGCCTTTGCCTCCCAAGCAGCTGGGACCACAGGCACCTGCCACAACACCCAGCTGTTTTTTTTCGTTGCACCCGTCCTTGTTGATTGGCGGGCCCTGGCTGATTCGAACCTGCCAGCTCAGGGGTATGTGGCTGGCACCTTAGCTGCTTGAGCCGCAGGTGCCAAGCCCTTTTTTTTTTTTTTGAGACAGAGTGATTCTCTTGCCTCAGCCTCCCAAGTAGCTGCGCCTACAGGTGCCCGCCACAATGCCCAACTACTTTGTTGTTGCAGTTGTCATTGTTTAGCTGGCCCAGGCCAGGTTCGAACCCACCATCCTCAGTGCAAGGGGCTGGCACTATAACCGCTGTGCTACAGGCACTAAGCCTTATATCCAATTTCTTGTCTCAGGGTCAGGTTTTTGTGAAAATAAAAACCAAGCAGTTACTAAGAAAGGCTTCTTTACAGAGATGGCATTTGGGATGAGAGCTAAGTGTCGAGAAGGAATCAGCTTTGCAAGATTGAGTGTCCACACAGAGGGAATGAGGTGTCCCTGGCACACAGCGATCCTGAGTGTGTGTGGAACAGATGGTGTGGGAGAGGCAGGTCATCCAGACTTACAAGCCCGGGTGTGGGGATGTGAGCGACACGTGACTCGTGTGTGACAAGAAGTTTCACTTCCTCTTCCCTCTCACTCGGCCCACTGACACTTGCACTCAGACACACCTGCAAGGGAAGTTGAGTTTTGCAAACCCAATTTTATATGGCCAGGCCAGTCCTAGGACAAGTATCCATTCAGATCAGGTAATTAAAAAGCCACATCATCTCAACATGAGATACACTAAATGCACAGATGTGTGAATTACCAACTTAACATCTTTTGGGGTTGGCTAATAATGGAAACGTGAATTCCACTGCCAGACCTCAGGCCTAGAAGGTCTGGAGCAGGCAGATAGCATGTGGCTGATGCAGATGCAGAGCACCCTCAGAGATGAGCACGTCTCTCACTACCTAATTCTGCGCCATAAACAGCTGCTCCACCGGTCTCTCCAGCTGTCAAGGGACAATAAATCAGGCTGTTGAAAATTACCCAAACCTGGGCGGCTCCTGTGGCTCAAGGAGTAGGGCGCCGGCCCCACATACCAGTTGTGGCAGGTTCAAACCTGGCCCCGGCCAAAAACTGCAACAACAACAACAACAACAACAACAACAACAAAAGAAAATTACCCAAACCTAAGGCTGAGGAGGGTGTGACTCCACCCCAACCATGACTAATACTTATCTTTGCTACTCTAGTGTGAAACAGGCCTTCTCTGGAATATTTATAGTGACATGTAAGATTAAGATTCAGTTGCCCACAGGTTTTCCTGATTTAAAAATATATGTTCATGGGGCAGTGCCTGTGGCTCAGTGAGTAGGCACCAGCCCCATATACCAAGAGTGGTGTGTTTGAACCCAGCCCCAATCAAACTGCAACAAAAAAATAGCTGGGTGTTGTGGCGGGCGCCTGTAGTCCCAGCTACTCGGGAGGCTGAGGCAAGAGAATCTCCTAAGCCCAAGAGTTGGAGGTTGCTGTGAGCTAGGACACCACGGCACTCTACTGAAGGTGACAAAATGAGACTCTGTCTCTAAAAAAAAAAAAATATATATGTATATGTATATGTATATGTATATGTATATGTATATGTATGTATGTATGTGTGTGTGTGTTTAAGTCAAATTCATAGAAACAGAAAATAAAATGGCTGTTCCCAGGGGCTGAGGGATGGGGAAATGTGGAGCTGTTTAATGGGTATTGCATTTCAGTCATGCAGGATGAAAAAGTTCTGGAGACTGGTTGTGTAACAATGTGAATGTACTTTGTACTTGGCCGGTACAGTGGCTCAGGCCTATAATGCTAGCATTCTGGGAGGCCAAAGCAAGTGGATTACTTGAGCAAGACCTCATCTCTACTAAGAACAGAAAAATTAACCTGATGGGGTGCTGGACACCTGTAGTCCCAGCTACTAGGGAGGCTGAGGCCAGAGAATCTCCTGAGCCCAGGAGTTTGAGGTTGCTGTGAGCTATGATGATACCATAGTGTTCCACCCAGGGCAACCCAGTGAGACTCTATTGCAAAACAAAAAGAAAACAAGGTGAATGTACTTAATACTACTGGGTTTAATTTTGGCCCTCTGACTTTAAACAAGTTATTATTTCCTATTACTTTAGTTCCTTGGCTGCAAAATGAAGACAATACCAATGTGAAGATTAAATAATTTTTTTTTTTAGAGACAAGAGTCTCACTCTATCACACTCAGTAGAGTGCTGTGGAGTCACAGCTCACAGCAACCTCCAAATCCTGGGCTTAGGTGATTCTCCTGCTTCAGCCTCCCGAGCAGCTGGGACTACAGGTAACCACCACGACGCCTGGCCATTTTTTTTTTTTGCAGTTTTTGGCCGGTGCTGAGTTTGAACCCGCCACCTCTGGCATATGGGGTTCTACTCCTTTGAGCCATGGGCACCGCCCAACCTGGCCATTTTTTGTTGCAGTTTGACCAGGGCCAGGTTTGAACCCGCCACCCTCTGTATATTGGGGGCGGCGCCCTACTCACTGAGCTTAATTTGAGTGCTGCCCGATTAAATAATTTATAAAGAGATTAGCACAATGCCTGGCACAGGGCAGAAGCCCCATCAATGCTGTCAGGCCCCCCAGTTAGGATTGTCTGGAAATAAGCAGGCTCATTTGTATACATCATCCTTTAGTTCTCTGTAATAGTTTGGCTTCCATATAATTCTTTAAGGTAGGTAGTTCCTTCATTCTTGCTTATTTACTCAGCAAACTTTTCCAGAGCCAAGGTAACCTTCAAGGCAGTCAGGTCCAAACAAGTCTGGCACAGGGTCACTCTATCCTGGCAGTACAGCTATGAGCCTCAAGTAGTTCAGATAACAGCAAACTATATTGCCATAGCATGTAGAGAGATGAAGGGAGAGGGGCGGATGAGGCCTAGCCCTCACCACAGAGTATCCTCCTGAGTGCTGTCTGTGGCTGAGCATTTAGACGCGCTAAGATCTCCACCTGGCTGCACCACACCCCAACCACTCGTTTCATACACAATCAAATAGAGGTTCTCTGTGATATGCCATTGCAGGGCGGTGCCATGGTGTCTAATTTCATTTGTATTTCTTTTTTCTTCTTGAGAAAGAGTTTCACTTTGTCACCTTCAGTAGAGTACTATGGCATCATAGCTCACAGCAGCCTCAAACTCTTGAGCTTAAGTGATTCTTTTGCCTCAGCCTCCCAAGTAGCTGGGACTATAGGCACCTGCCGCAGGACCAACTATTTTTTTAGAGATGAGATCTCACTGTCTCAGGCTGGTCTTGAACCTCCCAGAGGACTAGGATTACAGGCATGAGCCACTGCACCTGGCCGATTCATGAGGTTTTTCTTTTCTTTTCTCTTTTCTTTTCTTTTCTTTCTATATTTATTTTGAGACAGAGCCTCAAGCTGGGTAGAGTGCTGTGGCATCACAGCTCACAGCAACTCTTGGGCTTAAGCGATTCTTAAGTGGCACAGGGTCACTCTATCCTGGCAGTACAGCTCCCCTTGCCTCAGCCTCCCAAGTGCTGGATCTACAGGTGCCCACCACAACACCCGGCTATTTTTTGGTTGTAGTTGTCATTGTTGTTTGGCAGGCCCGGGCTGGATTCGAACCCACCACCTCTGGTGTATGTGGCTGGCGCCCTAGTGGTTTGAGTTATAGGCACCAAGCCTCAAGAGGTTTTTCTAAAGATAATATCAATTATACCACTCCCAGGAACGTGGGCGGCATGCTGAGCAGTGGCTGGAGGCGGTGGCAGTGTGGGCTGGGAGGTGTGCGGTTTATAAATGCCTTAAGATAGTTCTATAGTCAACTCTTCAGGGAAATGTGCAACTGGAAGTCAGAACGAGGGCTTGTGGCTCAGAGCTCACATTGAACCAAACATTTTTCAGAGATGGTTCAGAAACACACAGGTTTTTCAAACAATAGGACTCTGCAAAGCTTGGTTTAGATAAGCATGCAGAACAGGTTGGCCTGGGGCCCCACTTGCCAACAGGAAAGAAAAGTGGACATCTGGGTGTTGTTAGCTCCTTAGATCACTGACTTCTCACAGCCTGAAGAAAGATGATCTATTTCATAAGCCCCCCACTGTCAAATCCCAGTGGCCAGGTACCAGTAAGGGCTCTGCCCTGTGGTTGCAGGCTCTCCACATCTCAGAGCAGAGATAGGGAAGAAAAACACGTCTGGAGCAAGTTGCCTTCTCTGAGCTGGTTTTCTTATCTATCAACCTGCCTCCCAAGCTACTGTGACGGCTTGGAGGTCTCATGTGAAACACACTACCACTCACCACACCGACTATGGCTGTGCTGGTCACTGATGCCACTGGAACATCCAGGTCCTGAGGTGGTCATTTGGGATTGGTGCCGGCGGTAAGAAGAGAGATAATAATTGTTCCAAGCCATGCCAGCTAATATTTGCTGCCCAAACTATTGTCTGAGCGTTTTTAAAAAATGTAATAGAGTGCACATGACATTGTCACCACTTCTTTGTGATAAGTAATTGCAGGGCAGTGCCATGGTGTGGTGGCAAGGGCTGGGGCTTAGAACAAGGTTAGTTCATGCCTGAGATCATTAGTTCGAGACCAACTTGACGAAGAGCAAAGCCCTGTCTCTAAAAAAAATAGCCAGGTGCTGTGGCAGGTGTCCAAGCCAGTTGCCTCCTTCTTTAAAGGAGGATATTGTGTACATTGTGTACATTAAAAGGAGATAATCTGGCTCGGTGCCTGTGGCTCAAGCAGCTAAGGCACCAGCCACATACACCGGAGCTGGCGGGTTCAAATCTAGCCCGGACTGCCAAACAACAATGACAACTATAACCAAAAAATATCCAGGTATTGTGGCGGGCACTTGTAGTCCCAGCTACTCAGGAGAATCACCTAAGCCCAAGAGCTAGAGGTTGCTGTGAGCTGTGATGCAACGGCACCCTACCGAGGGCGACAAAGTGAAACTCTGTCTCTTAAAATTAAACAAAATTAAAATAAAAAAAATAAAAGGAGATAATCCCAGCACTCTGGAAGGCTGAGGCTGATGGTTTGCCTGAGCTAGAGGAGACCCTGTCTCTACAAAATAGCCAGGCATTGTGGTGGGCACCTGTAGTCCCAGCTACTAGGGAGGCTGAGGCAAGAAAATTGGCTAAGCCTAAGAGCTGGAGGTTGCTGTGAGCTGTGCCACCATGGGATTCTACCAAGGGTGACAAAGCGATACTCTGACTCAAAAAAAAAGAAGAAAGAAAGAAAGAAAGAAAGAAAGAAAGAAAGAAAGAAAGAAAGAAAGAAAGAAAGAAAGAAAGAAAGAAAGAAAACAACAAAAAGCAGCACAGGCACATTGGCTCACTCTATAATCCCTGAACTCTGGGAGGCCAAGATGGTTGAATTGTTTGAGCTCAGATTGGTGCCAGTCTGCCAGTTTGAGACCAGCCTGAGCAAGAGTGACACTGTCTCTACTAAAATAGAAAAACTAGCTAGTTGTAGTGGTGGGTGCCTATAGTCCCAGCTAGTTGTGTAGTTGGAAGACTGAGACAATAGGATTGTTTTGAGCCCAGGAGTTTGAGGTTGATGTGAACTGTGATGACACCAAGATACTCTATCCAGGGTGACAGAGTGAGACTCTACCTCAGAAAAAATAAATAAATAAATAAAAATGATAATGTTTCCAATGTAAAGGTTGTTCATTTTCTTAATTCACTATTACTCTGGTCTCTGACCCTTTACAAAGAAAAAGAGAGACAACAAAAGCTGGGTGCAATGGCTCATGCCTATAAACCTAGTTCTTTGGGAGAATGAGACAGGTGGATTGCTTGAGCCTAGGAGTTTGAGACTAGCCTGTGCAACAGCAAGAACTCTGTCTCTGGTTCAGCACCTATAGCTCAAGCACCCAGGGCGCCAGCCACATACACCAGATCTGGCAAATCCAGCCTGGGCCCACCAAACAAAAATGACAACTATAACCCCCCAAAACAGCCAGGTGTTATGGTGGGTGCCTGTAGTCCCAGCTACCTGGGAGGCAAGAGGATTGCTTGAGCCCAAGAGTTTGAGGTTCTGTGAGCTGTAACGCCACAGCACTCTACCCAGGGTGACAGCTTCAGACTCTGTCCACCCCCCAAAAAAACAAAACAAAACAAAAAATAAATCAGGGAGGCACCTGTGGCTCAAAGGATTAGGGCACCAGCCCCATATGCCAGAGGTGGCGGGTTCAAACTCAGCCCCGGCCAAAAACTGCAAAGAAACCCAAAAACCAAAACACAAAACTGTCTCTACAAAAATATAAAAATAAGCCGGGCATGGCAGCACACATCTGTAGTTTCAGTTATTTGGGAAGTTGAGGCAAGAAAATCGCTTAAGCCCAAGAGGTTGAGGTTGCTGTGAGCTGTGACGCCACGGCACTCTACCAAGGGTGACATAGTGGGACTCTGTCTCAAAAAAAATAAAAAAGCACAGGCTGGTCACCCGTAGCTCGATAGTTAGGGTGCCAACCACATGCTCCAGGGTTGGTGGGCTTCAGCTTGACCTGGGCCTGCTAAACAACAACAACAACAAAATAGCCAGGTGTTGTGGTAGGTGCCTGTATCCCAGCTACTAGGAAGGTTGAGGGAAGAGAATCTTGACACCAAGAGTTTGAGGTTGCTGTGAGCTATGATGCCACAGCACTCTATTGAAAATAAAAATAAATAAATAAATAAATAAATAAATAAAATAAATAAATAATAAACAGAAGTACCATTCTTACAAGGTCAGGTGGACTAAAGCATTCTGGACAGCAGCTGGTAAAGAGCTCACAGTGCATAATTTATTTGAATTTGAAAAACGTAGAAACGAACCTGTCAAATACCAGAGAGAGCTATGGAATAAAACTATTGATGCAATGAAGAGAGTTGAAATGCCAAGCGTAGCTCAGTGGGTAGGGTGCCGGTCACATACACAGAGGTCGGCAGGTTCAAACCCAGCCCAGGCCAGCTAAAACGATAATGACAACTGCAACATAAAAATAGCCGGGTGTTATGGCAGTCGCCTGTAGTCCCACCTACTTGGGAGGCTGAGGCAAGAGAATCGCTTAAGCCTAAGAGTCTGAGGTTGCTGTGAGCTGTGATGCTACGGCACGCTAGGTGACATACTGAGACTGTCTCAAAAAAAAAGAGAAAAGAGATAACCAGCTAAATTTATAATGAACAAACTGAAGAAAAAACAAAGAGCTACAGAAAGTCCAGGATATCAAAGAAGTCAAGCAGAACATCCATCTTATCCTGGCCCCTCTTGTAGGTAAAGGAAAGAAATTGAAAGAGAGAATGGTACAGCAGTTACAAGAGGATGTGAACATGGGAGATGTTTCTTAAAAAACATACTTGTATAGTTTGTTTATATCTTACTGCTATAACCATTTTTTTTCTTTTTTTTTTTTTTTTT
>CAUYPK010170214.1:0-15106 GCA_963574355.1 Loris lydekkerianus
AAAATAAAAATATATACCCAAAACAATTACAATAATTGAGGAATCAGTAGGTTAAATGCTTTTCAATATTTATTGCTAAAGGAAAACTGTAAACTAGCAACAACAACTTTAAAACTTTAAATAAAGTGCAGAAAACCGTAGCTTAACAGGTAATCAAGCCTATCTCTTCAGCTGAGCCGCGACTTGTGGACTGAGCTGAAGCACCGCCCCCTCAAGCAAACGGCAGAAGATAACTGGAGACCACATGCATTTGATTAGGTGCGCATGCACTGAATCAAATAACCTGTATGACCCGAGTATATACGGTATGTCCAATTGCTTCAGTATTATTTGTTGAAAGATAATCTTTCTCCATTTTATTGCCTTTGTTCATATATCAACTGTCAAAGATCAGTTGGCTATATTTATTTGGGTTTATTTTTGGGCTCTATATTCTTTTCAATTGATCTATTTGTCTATTCTTTCACCAATACTAAGTTCCGGCTTTAAAGTAAATGTCAAAATCAGGTAGTGTCAGCCCTGCAGCTTTGTTCTTCTCTTTCAATATTGTGTTGACTATTTTGGGTCTTCTCCCTCTTCATAGAAACCTGAGGATCAGCTTATCATTATCTACATCTATTATTTCTTCTAGTTGGCTTTCAGTTCATTTTATTTGCTGTATGAGAAATCTTGATTTTGTGTCTGCAAATGTGTTGAATTCAAGGATTCCAATACCTTTTAAAAAAATTTTTTTATTAAATCTTAACTTTGTACATTGATGCATTTATGGGGTTCAGAGTACTGCTTTGATATACAATTTGAAATGCTTACATTGAACTAAGTAACACATCCATCACAATTTTACTCATTTTTTAATAGTTTTGAAATGTACCATTGCATTATGCACATTACTTGAGGTCCCCAAATACCCACCCTCTTCCCATATCCCCCTTCCCCTCCCCACTCACTCCTCTTCCTTTCTGTTTTCTGGACTATAGTTATGTTTTGCCATTCATATGAATGTATAGGTGACTATATATTGATTTCATAGTATTGTGTACATTGGATACTTTTTATTCCCATTCTCTGGCTATTTTATTAAGAAGAATATGTTCAGGGTGGCACCTGTGGCTCAAAAGAGTAGGGCGCTGGCCCCATATGCCAGAGGTGGTGTGTTCAAACCTAGCCCCAGCCAAAAACTGCAAAAAAAAAAAAAGAATATGTTCTAGCTCCGTCCAAGTAAACATAAAAGATGTGAAGTCTCCATTCACTTCCACTACCACTCCATACTAACACTGCATAGTATTCCGTGGTATACATATACCACAATTTGTTAATCCATTCATGGCTCTATGGGCACTTGGGCTGTTTCCATGTCTGAGCTATTATGAACTGAGCTGCAGTAAACATTCTGGTGCAAATGTCTTTGTTTTAAAATAATTTTTGATCATCTGGGTATATGCCTAGTAGAGGAATTGCAGGATTAAACGGTAGGTCTACTTTTAGTTCCTTGAGTCTTCTCCAAACTCCTTACCAAAAGGGTCATATTAGCTTGCACTCCCACCAGCAGAAGAGTTCCCTTTTCTCCACAACCACTCCAACACCTGTAGCTTTGGGGTTTTGTGATGTGGGCTAATCTTACTGGAGTTAGATGATATCTCAAAGTGGTTTTGATTTGCATTTCTCTGATAATTAAAGATGATGAGAATTTTTTCATGTGTTTGTAGGCCATGTGCCTGTCTTCATCAGAGAAGTTTCTGTTCAAGTCTCTTGCCCACATGAAAATGGGGTTATTTGTTCTTTTCTTATTGATTAGTTTTAGTTCTGTGTAGATTCTGGTCATCAGACCTTTGTCAGAACCATAACCTGCAAAAATCTTCTCCCATTCTGAAGGCTGTCTATTTGCTTTACTTACTGTGCTCTTGGCTATGCAAAAGATTTTTAGTTTTATCAGATCCCAGTAATGTATTTTTGGTGTTGCTTCAATTGCCCTGAGAGTCCTCCTCATAAAGTGTTCTCCCAGGCCAATTTCATCAAGTGTTTCTCCTGTACTCTGTTCTAGTATTTTTATAGTTTCATGAAAGACTTCAAATTTAAAAAATTGAAAATTTAAATTTCAAAAGATTTCATAATATATATTTTTTTAATTTGACATCAAACAAGGACTCAATGCCTTGTTACACCTTAGAGTGAGTCCTGAGCACACAGCTATGTGGCCTACAACCTACAACCTTGAATTTACTGCAGGGACAATAGAAAAAGCTGTCACCAGGTTTTAGGGCTGGTAGAGGTCTGAGAATGCCATTGATATCTTGGGCAAAGACAAAGACACTAGGGCTTAGAGCCAGAAAATGACCTTCCTCGTGGCCTAGAGGGTAGTTAATAGGAGCTTGAGTAATAATCAGGATTCTGTATTCCTCATACCATGTCTCTCCCACAGATCTCTCCTGAGCAGGCCCTTATGGCCCTAGACAAGCTTATATGACAGCTATCTGCAGGGAGACCAGTACTCTCTATCAAAGGGTTCTGCCAAAACTAAGCTCAAAACAAAAGTACAAGGGAGAGATCTTTCTTTTCTGAAATAGAATTAGTTTGATCATGTAAGAAAAAATATTAGTTTGGTAGGGTCACCATTAGACCATATGGCACCTTTGTACAAACTAGTAAAACAGCACCTCTTCCTAAGACCCTCTACTTCTTTACATCTGTCAGAAAAATCTAGTCTGAAAATTCAGAAAGACACTTTAGTGCCATCTGTTGGAAAATAGTTGTAACAAATTTATATATCTAGGATACTGGTGATGTAAGCGGCACTCCCCGCTCCCTTATATGCAGTGCACGGCCTGCACTATTGTTCCCACCACTTCTTTGCCATATTCTAAGAATTGGTCTTTACTCAAGATGGCTGCCTCTTAGTACCACTATGAGGCCAGTGGTGACAGTCCTCATCGTCATCTCCTTGAAAGCCACATCTGATCTGCCTTCTTGGGTTTATTGGTATGCTTTTGAGGGAGAAAGAGTAGAGCAATGGCAGGGAGCCTCTCCTGGGGGGCAGGTGGGAGCCTGCAGTGCTGGTGCCCTTGGTGTGCAGAAGCTTCTCTCTGGGCCCCATCTCCCGTCCCCCAAAGTGATTGATTATTGGAATGAGAAAAGGACAAGTTCAGGGATCCTGTTGCTATCCTGGGAAACTTTGAAAAGTATCCCAAAGAACTGATCAGGGACTCCAGATGGCTTAGAGGTTGGAAGGGAAATGAATTGCAGCATTATATTCAAAAGAAGAGTTATGGTTGGAAATCGAATCTTCATTGATGACCTGCACAACCTTAATAAATGCATGAGCTATCTCTGCAAACACTTTAACCAATATGGAAAGTACCAGTAGAGAAAACTGCTAACTATGCAAGAGGCTTATCTATTTCCCTAAAGAAGTGCAACAGTTCTTTTCCCTAGGAGGAAAGGGCTTTGTATGATCTGTATAATAAAATGGAGCCCCTTGGGGAAAATAAAATTGGTCTTTGGAGCCCAAAAATGAAAGACATACATCAGTGGCAGCTCCAACCTCCCATCCAAGAGATTACACATAGGTTGTGTTGGGAACAGGAATAAAGGCCCTGCAGCATTGGGGTGGGGCATAACAGTTTGCAGGACTATTTCTGAGAGCAGCTGTACAGGCACTGGCAGCCAGAGGTAGGATGGGAGATGATTTTCAGGCTCCACTGAGAAACAGAGTTCATCCTGGATGTCTGCAAGAGCTGACAATGCCTTCACTTTACTGACAGCATGAAAAGTCTGGTTCAGCAAGACAAGGCACATGGATGCTTTTTATATCTAGAATCCTGTTATATCTAGAATCCATGCCCCTCTGATTCATCCAAAGTCAACAAAAATCAAGTTCTGTAACAGTCAGATTATGCAGCATAACAAACTACTCTGACATTTAGTGGCTTAAAAACAACATCCATCTATGCAACCCGATTCTGTGGGTCGGCGATTTGGATTGAGCTCAACTGGGCAGTTCTTTGGTTTCAACCAGGCTCACACATGTATTTGCAAGCAGTTAGGGCTTCTCTGGTCAGGGAGGGCTTCAGCTGGTGGTCTCTCACCTTCCAGCAGACTAGATCAGTCTGTTTGTCTACAGGCAGGGTAGGGTTAAGAGGAAGTTATTGGAAGTGTGCGAGAGTAATCGAGGGCATAAGTGTGGGACAGACGGCATCACCGCCCTGTCATCCAATTGTCAAAGCAGGTCTCAGCCAAGATTCAAAGCTGGGAAAATAGACTTCACTACATGATGAGAATAGCTACAGAGTCACATGGACATGTTGAGAAAGGAAAGTTTGTGGACATTTTTGTACTTTATCACTAGTACCAAGTCCAGGTAAGACAGAAACTTCTGGAGAACAAAAGCACAGATCCTGCCTTGAGGAGTCCTCGGACAAATATAGGTCACAAGGAAGCAGACTGTTAAAATTCTGCTTAATTGGTGCCACAGTAGGGATATGTCTCTGGAATTAAAACTGGAGAGCCTGGAATTATTGAGACCTTATATCATCAGCAGCCAAAGCTATTGCTAAAGAATCTTATTTCCTGTAACATCCAGCCATAGTTTCATGATTATGTTCTCCTCAATGCAGAAAATGCACATGACTAGCCACATTATTATCTCTCAAGAAATATATTTCAAGCAGTTACTTCGTAGACATTTCCATTAAGTCTGGATCTGATTTTCTGGCTGTCTTTGAGATCTGATTTTCTGGCCAAACTGTGAGAATGACAACAGTGACTCTTCTTCATTATCCAGAATGTTCAGGCCTCCCCTGTAGAGGGGAGAAGATGGTAGATATTTGAGAAGAAGAAAGTACATGTGTGGAGGTATTAGATCACAGGGTTCTGATAAACATGGACTTATGCTGGAAAGAAACGGCCAAGACTGAAAAACCAGGAACTCAATGTCTGTTTGCAAAACTGGTCTTAAGGATTGAAGCTCTGAGCATAGGACTCTGACCAGTTCTAAGAAAGCTTCTGTTCCTTCCCAGTCATTCAAACTGGACCATCTTGTTAACTCCACTCAAAATGAATGCTTAGGATGTCCTTGGCAGTGTGAGTGGAGCTACCTGGAAGCTCTCCTGACAGTTCTCATCTTTGGCTAGGCCAGTAGGTCCCCTATTTGGTAGGAAGTGGATAGGAAGATGGTGTAGTAAGACAATTCCTGATCTCCACCTGTTTTCCTCTTTTGGGGGGTGGTTCCTGCCCATCGGGGTAACTGTGGTGCCTCTCTGCATACTTGGCTCACTGTGAAGAAGTCTGAGGACAAATACATAGATGACAAAAACATTACGTGTGCCCATGAGAGCTGGGTTTGCTTCATGATTTGTGGGCATGTTTAGATGTGTACTCACTGTTGGCAGGAGACTGTAGAGATTTCAGGTTGTAAGAGTTTTCAAATATGACTATGGGAATTACCAGCTAATGATAATGTGGTACCACAAACTTGCAGTACAACAGCAGATCAAGTGCCTGTTTCAGTCCCCACATTCAAGACCATTGAAACAAGGATTTAAGTGCAAGTAGTTTATTTAGTAGTTGAACTTAGGAAAGAATGTTGGAGGGCAGGAAAGTAAGGCAGGGAAGAGAAGGAAGTCAGTGAAGGATGTTTATCAATATGGTTACCTCTGTGAACAAGTTCCACTGGGAAACTCTGGTAGAACATATTCCTCAGGGTTATCCCACCCAAGAAGGATGGGAGCTGGAGTATTCATATTCATAACCCACCATAGTCAGTCATGCTTAAGAGCAGTGCAGGGAGGGATGTCTGACCCCAGAAACAGAGGCTACCATGCTTGTGAGCAAAGGATGAGAGATCCCCTCTCCCTGAGTGTGGGAGAAAAGGTAAGCTTTGGGCTACACAAGGTTGCTTCAATGCTTGGTGGTAGTACCTGTGATGAGTCTGGAAGAAAAACCAGAAAATCATCTTAGCATATGTGAAAAGCCATAAAACCAAGTGTAAGGGAGAGTTGTTTTAGAACCAAGATAAAGGAAATTGCCATGTTGGATCAGGATAAAATGTCAGTTTTAGATGAGCACATGCTGTGTATTGTGGTGCACAGACAGCATGAATTCCACAGATTGAGAGAAAGATCTAGATGACAAGGGAGGACATGGACCTGCAGACACTTAGAAAAACGTACTATGTGAGCATAGTGTTTATAAAATTATTCTGCAGATAGCTAATATCTGTTAGGATAGTAATAGTTTTATCAAAAGCCAAATAAACATGCAAAATGTCAGGCCCTGGATTTCCTCCCCACCAGAGTTATCAGATTCTTTACTCTTCTGCTACACAGTATGAATCTCTAAAAGAAATAAAGAAAGAAAGAAGGAATGCAGCATTTCCCTAACTTATTGGCCCTAATGCGTTTGAACAACCCTCATTAACTAGGGTTCCCCAGCACACAGTTTGGGAAATAATATGCCAGAAGTATGTTACAAGGAATAAGTAGCTCCCCATAAGATAGCCAGCAGGAAGTCCATGCATTTTGAAAAGTGGGTTTACACAATGCTTTTCTTGCTGATGTGCTTTCTAAAAACCATCCAACCTGCCAGGTGTGGTGGCTCACACCCATAACCCTAACACTCTGGGAGGCCTGGGTGGGTGGATCACTTGAGCTCAGGAGTTCGAGGCCAGCTTGAGCAAAAGCAAGAGCAAGACCCCGTCTCTACTAAAAATAGAAAAACTACCCAGGTGTTATGGCCGTCACTTGTAGTCCCAGCTACTCAGGAGGCTGAGGCAAGAGGATTGCTACAAGTCCAAGAGTTTGTAGTTGCTATTGAGCTATGATGACTGTGGCACTCTACCCAGGGTGACAGAGTGAGATTCTGTCTCAAAAACAAAAAACAAAAAAAAACTACCCTGAGAAGTCCCCCGTGCCTTCCAGCCCCATGAGTGTGGGTCATGCCTACTCAAAGGCTAGGCTGCCTTAGAAGCAAAATGGCTGATTCTCCAGCATTTCTAACTCAGCCCATCCTATTTCTGCCTTTCAGATGGGCTTCTTTCGCCGAAGGTACAAAGAAATTATCGAAGCTGAGAAGAACCGGAAAGAGAACGAAGACAGTTGGGACTGGGTCCAGAAAAACCAGTGAGCTGCCACACCAACCATGTGACCCGATCACTGGCCTGTCATCCTTGATCTTTGTATCTTCCATATTTGGAAGAAAAAAATCTTCTCCAGATTTTTCGGAGGCCCCACTGATGCTGTTCTCTTCCTCATTCTATCAAGCCCAGGTGTCAGCCTGAGGCAGCCACTGTGGCCAGGTGACATGACCAGAGCCACCACCACTTTCCTTTATAGATGAACTCTGAACTTTGGAAAGCAAGCTACAGAGCCGAGCAATATTTATGGATGCAACACACGTGGTCAACCCTCAGGGGAAAAGTGTTACCTAAAAGTATTTTTATAAATATAAGCCTTTTATACTGATTATGTCTTTATATTTGTATCAATGTTTTATTATTTCTATTAAATAGTTACATAATTCATTCAAGCACTGATATCCAACCTAAAATCATGGAAGTACGTGTACATGATTTTGTAAATTTTAAAGGATAAAAATCTTACTGTACTTTGGAACTTGCTGTTTAAAAAGAAAAGACTTACAGATAAAATAAGCTGAAGAACCTCATGTAATGAATCCACCAAGCTGACAGTGGCGCCTATAAACTGTGGACAGTTCACGTCTTTATTGCCTAGAGTCAAGTTTGGAGTTATGTGCTAAAGAACTGTTAAGTGTTTTTTCACATATACCTTTCATTGGAAGACTCCCAGCAAGAATCTAGATGGAAAACCTGACTTCTAGCAGCAAGCCTGCTCTATATCACCTTTCTACAGCAGACGCCCTCCTCCCACTTAAATTGGTGGATGAAAGCTTGGAGCAATGCCAGTCAATCATCTGGTAAACCTCAGAATGACATCCTGGATGTCATGCATCAGAGTTCATAGGCCACAAGGACAAAATCAGTGCTCCCTCAAGCAAAGACTTGGGTCTGAATGCTTTGAGGCATTGCCTTTTTATCATAATTTCAGTTCAAAGGTCTCCATTTTCCTTAACTCTCTGCTGTCCCAACTAGTGGTAATTGCACATTCCCTCCCAGAGATGACTGTTCAACTTTTATTTTAATAAGTGTCTTAGGTGGGGTTCCCAAGAAGCAGACCCTGAAGAAGGTTTTGTATGCAAGTAACTTACTAAGGAAGTGCCCCTAGGGGAATACTAGTAAAGGAGGGTGTGGGGAGGGAGAAGGGAAGCAGGACAGGGAAGGGGAGGAAGCCACATAAAGGTGCCATTTCAGGGAATATTCCCCGGAGAGCAACATCAGCCCAATCAGGGGGGCTTTAGGGAGTAAGTTAGGCCTTTCCGTAGTCCCACCCTGTGGCAAGGGAGCTGGGCTTTCATATTCCTGCACCTAGGAGAGATGCAAACATTCTGCTCTCAATTCAGCTGGCAGACTGGCCTCAGGAGTTCAGCCACAGGTGTACCCTCAAACTGAGAAGGCCCAGAAATGATGCAGAGGGATCTGAGCAGAGCATCATCCCACGCCCTGTGTGTGTGAACGCTGAGTTGTGGTCTGCAATATTCAAGCTCTCTGTTTGATAGTGGATACACTGTCAGATGCCCTGTGCTGCCTGGTGTTGTATGCAGTGTTATTTTCTAAAAGGGCGAGATGATGGGATGTAGCATTCTCAGCACTGCACCTCACTCATAGTGATCACCCAGTAACTGCTAGTAGCTATGGCTGCTCCTCCCACTGCTGGAAAATCATCTAATAGAGAGAAAACATGGGGCTAAGAGCAGCATTTACAATGAGTCTTAACAGCCTGCTGAAGCCCTAGCCACATACAGATGGCATCCAGAGGGAAGGAAACACTATGTAAGGCCAAGGACCTTTCTTAGGAGTCTTTCTTTGTTCATGGAAACTAACATGCTGAGAGTCTGTGAACATTGGGAAAAGACACAGAACTTAACTTCAGGGGAGACAGGTTTTCTATATACATACTTGGCTGATACTCACAAACATATCTAAACTTTTGGCAAAATTATGAGGGTGCTAGGCAAGTGCAAACCTGGCATGGAGGGTGTGTGTCTTTTAGTTTCTTATTATGCAGTTGACCCTGCTGTGGAAAGATAATATGTGGTGCTTCCTTCCTGGTGAACATGGAAATAGATAAAAAGCCAGAGGCATGAACTCTGATCCTAGAAGTCAGGGGTGTTGCTTTTACCTGTGAATGGAGGCACAGGGGTAGCTACAGAGCAGGACCAGGCAAATTAACCAGTTCTCCATACAGAGTTTGATTATGAGCTTTAGCAAAAGCAGTAAGAAAAGCAGTCTTGGGAGTGTTATTCATTTAACAGCCATTTGTGGGGTGCCTGCTGTATGGCAGGGAGTGTTCTAGGTGCTAGAGGTTCCCCCAGATATTACCATAGGCACATTTTGCCTTAGGGTAAGCCTCCTGCAATGGCATATAGAATGTGGCTTTTTTAAAATGAGACCCCATTGGCCATATTTTTTTTTTTAATGGACTCTTGTTAGTGTGTCATGTTTTCCTTTAATAAATCATTTAGGATTCTTAGATGGTAGATGCAGGACAGCTCCAACAGCACTTTGGTCAAATGCACTTATAGTCACTAACTTGCCTCCTGCAGGGAGTACAAATGCCCCTTGTGACTTATAGGCCCACAGTTCTGCCAGCCAAAGGGCAAAACCCCATTCAGAAAGGATGGAGTTCTATGGGCTAGCTCAGAGCTGGGATCTATTTGATTCTGCCTGAGAGACCCACAGAGTAGTTGTGTATACAGGTCACAATGACTTCGTAAGGCAGTTTTTAAGAAAACCATACTTGGCAACATGAGGAGCAAACACTGGCAGCTACCCCAGGTACCTGTCTGGGGAGGGACAGGGCCTCTGTCTGATCATGCTGAGTAGCAGGTGGGGCTACAGGGCCTGTGGAGATAACCATTTAGCACAATGGTAAAGAAGTCAAGAATATTGTTAGAGCTCCTTCAAACCGGACAGTTCACCAGTGCCGTCCCAATTCAGAAGCTCTCAACATTGTCTCAGGGGGAGCAGGCAGGGTGAGTCGCTTATCTGTGTTACTCCTCCAGGATATTCCTGGAGATGACACAGTGTACTCTACTTTCTACCCTTCCTGCTTCTATGGAATTCCATTCTGGAATCCTATAAGATGTTCACTTGGGCAGCATTACTTCAGTTTGTTTCAGCTTTTGGTTGTTTGTTCAGTATGGTTTTAACCAATTGTTGGAGGATTCAGAAGCTTTTAAAATATGACAAAGAAGCTTTGTAAAAATTGAGTAAAAAATAATGCCCCCTTTTCATAACCAGATTCGCTTATGTTTAATTTACATAGGACTCTGGAGAGTTTGGATCATCCCTAAATGTTTCTGTTTTTTGTTAAAAACAGAAACCCAGCAGCACTCCTGGGAACATCTGGGACCTGTTTTCCATGTGGAAGTGTAACTAGTCCTCTAAACAATCCATGTGTTATATGCTACCTGTTGAACCCCAGCATGGAGATTTTGTGAAAGGTCATTTACGACTTTTATTTTGGGGTTATTTGGGGGTAAGGCATTATGGCCAGGTGAATGCAGTAATGCCTGGGTTACACATGACATATAAACCTAATGAGATGTGTGCCTGGTTCAAATCTCTTCAAGTTTAGAGGTGCTACAAAGGACATTTGTTGCCTCAGACAAAAGGCAGAAAGTGAGTATCATTTCAGAAATGCTTCAAGTATGCACAGTTTTAGTTGATGTTTTGATATATAGATAATAATATGCACAGTGGAGAATATTTTCTGAAACAAAGAATGGCTGGAGGGAGGATACAGAGCCAGTAGGGTCAAAATGAACCTTCTAGAATATCTTCTGATCTTTCAGCACATGGGAAGGATAGTGAACAAATTTCCCAACCTGGTGCAGTGCTTTATAGCACAATGATCTAGATTTCAGACTTTGTTAAGGTTTCTTTTTTAAAAATTCTAATGTGCATGGTGTGACTGGCAGATTGAGTTTAAAAGCTTTCAGAATGATTAATCGCATGGCAAGCACTCACGCTATCTGCACTTCCAGAATGTTACTGATGCATCCATGTACATTTCCACTGAGTAATTCTGGTGATGGGATGTGTGTGTGTTCCTCCTCACGATGTCACATGTATTAAAGTCTAGTCAGTCACTTCTAATTAACTTGCACTCTTTGGGAAATGCCAGGTTTACAAAGATACATGTTTGGAATAAAAATGGCTGCAAAAGATTCAGAAGTTTGGTCTGTAATTTCTTTACTTATAAGAACTGTTTAAGGGTTTCAGTGTAATACAAGATGCATATTAAGAAGCATGTCAAGTTCTTCTCATTCCATGTGAACAGCCCACCTGATAGAGTTGAACTTCCTCCAAACTTTGGCCTCCATACTGGTGGCCACCCGCCTTTTTATGCATTACCCACCTGCCCAAGATATGCCTAGGAGCTTGATCTTGAGCTAAATGTGCCCGAATTAAATAGGGCAGATTCCTCATTGTTAGACTTCTTCCACTAGTCACTCAGCATTTTTTTTCAGAAGCTTTTTGGTAGCATTCCTACACATCTATAGATACAGTATTATCTTAGATTTTTATTCTCCTTCATCTATCTAGTTATGTCCTCTTATCCCAAATGTTGTTCATTTGTGTTCTTCTCTTTTCCCTCGATGAAATCAACAAAGTTCTACTTATCAGTTTCTTAAAGAATAAGCCTTTGGCTATACCAATCAAGTCTATGGGTTTTTGCTCTATATTTCATTAATTACTACTTTTATATTTATTAAAATTTCATATTCTGCCTTCATGGTTAAAAGTCACACACATACACACTGCACATTATACAAAAGGTCTGAAAAAATACATAGGTTAAGATTAGTTAATTTTAAGGGGACAGGATTGTCAGTGTTTTTTCTTTGATTTCTATGTTGTTTTTACTTGTCTAAATATTAGTTTTCTACAGTAAGCATGTATTTCTTTTGTTAAAATGATACATGCAAATTATTTTTAAATAAAATTATATCTGGAAGGGTATGAATTGCCAAGGAAAAAGAGATCTCAAATTGCAGGTGTGGAAAGAAAGATTTCTTTCAGCAAAAAGTGGTAATAACCCTGACACTTCAGACAATGGTCCAGTGAGTAATTTCAAGCATTTTAATTCTGGATGCTTCCTGGCTTAACATCACTAAAGCTAACTAAATACACTTCTCTAAGGTTGTCTAACCTGTTTCCGTAAGCCAGGAAAGGACCTTGGCAAACTCAATGAGAACAAAAGATATAAAATTAAATAGAAGAAAAATCACTAATTAGTAAAGTCTGTTTCCTCTTCAATCAGTTTTTCAGTCTATGAAATTACCTCTCATCCTAAAAGTCTGTCTCTTCATCTATGGTTAGTAACAGAATTAGTGTAAGTGCTTACTTAGAGCTCTGTCAGAGTGATTGGCAGCTATCCATCAGCAAAGTCATCTGTTCCTAAGATCATGTCCACTCATTCTATGTACACAACTAACTAAAGTGTGCATAAAATGATATCACCAGCACTGTACTGAAATCTGCAGCTGTGACATCAGAGCCTGCTGCCAAGCCTCTGCTTTACTTTGAAACCTAGACCAAATTATTTTATATTTTACTCAAGCTGATTCTTCAATAATTTTTTAAAATCCTAAGAATTAAATCTCAGGGGTGGTATAATAACTACTACCGTCTCCTTTTTTTTTTTTTTTTTTTTAACCAAATTGGTTTCTTCTAAGAGATGGTAGATTAGGAAAAAAATGAAATTATTCCCAATTCCATATCTATTCAGAACTAATCAATTAGGAGAATATTTGTCTCTATATAATGGAAAACTCCAAAATAATAATGATTTAAACATGAAAGAAATGTGCCCCTCTCTCACATAAAAGAAGGCCATATGGGGGTCCTTATAGTCTGATATAGCATCTGCATGGTCATCAGGATATCAGCTTCTATCTTTCTCAAGCTGTAGCGTCTATCCTCAAGGTTGCCTCATGGTCCCAGATGGCTACCAGGGCACCAGCCATCAAGTCCACATTCCAAATCAAAAGTAAAGGAGGGTAAAATGGCACATACCACCCTCCTTTTAACTAGCCTTCCTAGATGCCCTATACAACACTGTTCAGACATATATTATTGTGTATTATTAAGGAGTAAGAGGAGAATGCATGTTGGAGACAATTAACAATTGCCACACCCACCACATGTAACATATTCAGAATCTGTAGCTGCCTCAAGTCTTAAAATGTACACTTCAAATCCTTAAATCTAGCTGGATTTAAGCACGAGGCAAGCCTTTACTTGAGATGGAGTAGAGAGGATGGGAAATCTCAGGTGCATGGAGTTGGTTAATCATTTTCATATCCAAAGTCCTCTCATTTTATGCTAATTTTCTCCTTTATGTACCCCATCCCCTCTCACATTCCTGTCCCTCCCAGAGGTACCAAGTCTAAGTAATTAAAAATATGTCCTTAAAAATATTATTTTGTTTGTTTCACTTAAAAGTTACTAGGCCTAAGAGTTCAGCCTATTTTTTAATGTTATTTTTTATTTTTCAATTGCTGTGTTTACATCCAGTTCATTGTTACTAGCTGCAGCATTAAATTCTACATTATGAGTAAGCTAGAATTCAGCAAGGAGTGCTGCTTATCTTATTTGGCCCATTCTGGGTATTAAAATATTCACTTGTTGAGAAGAGATTAAAGATGGCAGCTGAGTAACCACTTCCCTGCAACTGGGCACCACAAGTCTGGGGAAACAAGACTCCAGGCATCTCTGGCCAGTGGGATCTGCCTATAATCATCCTTTTGAGGATACAGAGAGCCAGCAAGAGACTTCTGGGCCCCAAGAGGATGACAAAAACAGTGAAAAACTGGCAAGAAGTTGCATGTGTTCGATCAACCTAATCATGCCAGCAACCATAAGTACAAGCAGCAGTGAGACTGCAAACCAGAAAGGCCTTACCTGTGAACTGTTTTGGTGTTCTTGGACTTGGCGCTCAGTTTAACTGCCTTGGGGAGAGCTGGAACAGGTGTGGAGAACTTTGGGCATTGTCTGGGGCGCCAGACTGAGCCACTGAGCTGGGCACAGGAAGCCATTGGGAAAGAACTGCCCTGGCAAGCTCCATCCTCAGGGTCCCAGAGCAAGGATCAGGCGGAACAAAGTAAACTAGTGACTGAGCAGCCTAAAGGCAGGGACTGAGCTGCCTTACAGCCTTAATCCTTAGGGGCAGAGTAAGACAATTTTGGCACACTGGAGCCTTGAGCTGTTGCCCTGGGTAGAGTGCCGTAATGTCACAGATCATAGCAACCTCAAACTCCAGGGCTTGGCACCACCCAGACCTCCATAAGAGCTGTGCAGCGACCCCTGACTGGTGACCCGCACCCACCAGGGCCCCCACATTCCTTGACCAGAAACTGCGGGAGCCACGCAACCCTGCATCCTCCCTCCTGTGTCCTTCTACCCTCCACACTAGCCTGTTCATCTGGCAAAAGACTCTGGTAGCTGCGTGCCCTCTGGAGCCCTCCCTGCCTCTGCACAGAGCCCTTCTCTTGGCTAGAGACTGCTAGAGCCTTGGGCTCTCTGTGCCAAAGTCACTGGGTGCCAGGCACTCCCAGAACCGTGCGCACCACCCCCAGTCCTGTTGCTGGATCCAGGTGTGTCACACACTGGAGCTGCTTCCACAACCAGAACTCTGTAGCTGGAGCAGCCCCAGAGGAACTACACAGGGTCACTCCCTACCAAGATCCAGCAACAATAGAGTGATCCCACTGGGGTCTAATCCTGGAGAGACACCTCCCCAAATCTGAGGACGGCCAGAAGCAATGGTGAAAAACAATCACAAGGCAAAATCAACAAAAAACTCTGGCAATATGAATAATCAGAGTAGATCAACTCCCCCAAGGATCAATGGGGCAGAAACAGCACAAGACACCATGCACAAACAAATAGCTGAGATGTCAGAAATTGAATTCAGGATCTGGATAGCAAATAAAATCGAATTAAATTCCAAAAGTTATCTCAAGAATTCAA